>CAJUYH010006254.1:9902-20691 GCA_910591685.1 Galerucella tenella | reverse complement strand
TTAGTTCACATCGGCAACGCTGTATTTATATTATAATATGTCAAAAAAGTGACATTTTGAAGAATTTTAGTTCATATCGGCAACGCTGTATTTTTATGTAAAAAATTGACGGTTTGGAAGAATTTTAGTTCACATCGGCAACGCTGTATTTATATTATAATATGTCAAAAAGTGACAGTTTGAAGAATTTTTAGTTCACATTGGCAACACTGTATTTATATGTCAAAATTTTGTATTTTCGTGTTTTTTTATGTTTTTTTTTGTTGTAATTTTAGGTCGATTTATAGCGATGGCTCTTTATCACGGTCGATTCATCTATTCGGGATTCACGATGCCGTTCTATAAACGAATGTTGGGTAAAAAATTGATAATGAAAGATATCGAAAGTATCGATCCTGAGTTTTATAATTCTTTGGTTTGGATCAAGGAAAATGATATAGACGATTGCGGTTTGGAATTGTACCATAGCGTGGATTTTGAAGTTTTAGGTCAGATCGTACATCACGAATTGAAGAAAAATGGAGATAAAGAACGGTTAGTTACTCACTTTTATTATAATTCGTCACAATTTTACTAAAAAAACACAATTTGTGTAACCCCATAACTCTATTTCACTAAAATATTCCAATCTTACTGCAAAAAACACAGTTTATGTATCCCCAAAACCCACTTTAACTGCAAAAACCCAATTTATGTGTCCTCAAAACACAAATTTACTACAAAAAACACAATTATTGTGTCCCCAGAACACAATTTTACCTCAAAAAACACAATTTACGACTCCCCAGAACCCACTTTTACTGCATAAACCCAATTTTATCCCAAAAATCCTATTTTTGTTCAAAAAACACAATTTGTTTGTCATCAAAACACAATTTATGTACCCCTATATCCCTATTTTACTCAAATAATCCAATTTATGTGTCCCAAATCCCAATTTTACTATAAAAACCACAATTTGTGTGCCTCTATAAACCTATAAACACAATTTAAATGTCAACAAAAGCCAATTTTACTACGAAAAACACAATCTACTGCTCCCCAGTACCCACTTTAACTGCAAAAACACAATTTATTTGTCTCAAATCCCAATTTTTGTGCAAAAAAACACTTATGTCAGCAAAACACAATTTTTTTATAAAAAACACAATTGTGTAACCGCATAACCTTATTTTAATCAAATAATTCAATTTTACTACCTACAAAAAACACAATTTATGTGTCCCAAAACCCAATTTCACTATAAAAAAACACAATTTGGGTGTTCCCATTACCCTATTTTACACAAAAAATCCAATTTTATTGCAAAAAACACAACTTGAATATCACCAAAAACCAATTTTACTACACAATTTGTACGTCAACAAAACCAAAATTTACTCTAAAAATGCAATTTTACTACAAAAAACACAATTTGTATGTCAATAAAACCTTATTTCACTCAAATAATCCAATTTTTCTATAAAACCCACATTTTGTGTGCCCCTATAAACCTATTTTACTCAAATAATCCAATTTTATTACAAAAACACAATTTGAATGTCAACAAAACCCAATTTTACTACGAAAAACACAATCTATGGCTCCCCAGTACCCACTTTAACTGCAAAAACACAATTTATTTGTCCCAAAACCCAATTTAATTCTAAAATTTTAATTTTTGTACAAAAAACACAATTTGTATGTCACCAAAACACAATTTTATTATAAAAAATACAATTTCTGTGTCCCCATAACCCAATTTTACTACAAAAAACACAATTTGTGTGTTCCCAAAACCAAATTTTACTCTAAGAATCCAATTTTTCTACAAAAACACATTTTTTATGCCATTAAAACACAATTTAACTACAAAAAACACAATTTAACTACAAAAAAATACAATTTTACTACAAAAAACACAATTTTACTACAAAAAACACAATTTGTATGTCACCAAAACCAAATTTTACCCCAAAAATTCAATTTTACTACAAAAAAACAATTTGTATGTCGTTAAAAAACAATTTTACTGCAAAAAACACAATCTGTATGTCCCCATAACTTTATTTTACTCAAATAATACAATTTTACTACAAAAAACACAATTTGTATGTCCCAATAACCTTATTTTACTCAAATAATCCAATTTTGCTTCAAAATACACAATTTACGACTCCCCAGAGCCCACTTTTACTACAAAAACCCAATTTATTTGTTTCAAAACCCAATTTTATTCTAAAATTCCAATTTTTGTGCAAAAAATACAATTTGTATGTCAGCAAAACACAATTTTACTATAAAAAATACAATTTCTGTGTCCCCATAATTCAATTTTACTACAAAAAACACAATTTGTGTGTCCCCAAAACCAAATTTTACTCTAAGAATCCAATTTTACTACAAATAACACAATTTTTATGCCAATAAAACACAATTTAACTACAAAAAACACAATTTAAATACAAAAAAAATACAATTTTACTACAAAAAACACAATTTGTATGTCACCAAAACCAAATTTTACTCTAAGAATCCAATTTTACTACAAAAAAAAACAATTTGTAGGTCATTAAAACACAATGTGTATGTCCCCATAACTTTATTTTACTCAAATAATACAATTTTACTACAAAAAACACAATTTGTATGTCATTAAAACACAATTTTACTACAAAAAACACAATTTGAATGTTCCCATAACCCCATTTTACGGCAAAAAAACACTAAATATGTGTCCCAAAATCGAATTTTATAGCAAAATCTCAAATTATGTGTCACCAAAACTCAATGTTACTGCAAAAATCTCAATGTATGTACAATCCAAGAAAATAACCGAAGATACTTGTTTTTAACCCCCCCCCCCCCAAAAAAAAACCCACTTTCACCATAAAACACCTAATATTGTCCCCAAAAATCTCAATTTCATATAGAAAACAAGATAGTTCCAAAAATCCCAATTCTCCACCCCAAAAAACACAATTTATTCACATCCAACATAGGCGTGCGATACATTTCTTATCAAGGATATTAATTTAATTTAATTTTCTCCAAAACTGTTAATTTTTGTTTAAATTTAGAGTAACTGAAGAAAATAAAGAAGAATACTTAACTTTAATGACCGATTGGAGAATGACGAGAGGTATCGAACAACAAACGCAAGCTTTTCTCGACGGTTTCAACGAAGTAGTACCCATCGAATGGTTGAAATATTTCGACGAACGAGAATTGGAATTGTTATTGTGCGGCATGCAAGAAATCGACGTCGAAGATTGGCAAAGGCACACCATCTATCGGCATTATACGAGAAGTAGCAAACCGGTAGCTTGGTTTTGGCAGGTAATTAACAATTAATCAACTATTTAATACATGGTAATTTTAATATTTTAATTTCAGTTCGTGAAGCAATCGGACAACGAGAAACGAGCTCGACTTTTACAATTCGTAACCGGTACGTGTCGAGTACCGGTAGGGGGTTTCGCCGAATTGATGGGTTCGAACGGCCCACAACGGTTTTGCATCGAAAAAGTCGGTAAGGAATCTTGGCTACCGCGTTCGCACACTTGTTTCAATCGTTTAGATTTACCTCCTTATAAGAGTTACGAACAATTGGTGGAAAAGCTGACGTACGCCATCGAAGAGACCGATACTTTCGGTCAAGAATGATCACTTTTTTAATTATTCTCCTTTTTATTGTAACACTGTATTTGTACCTGATTCCGACATATAAGTCTTATTTCGATCTGAGAGTTTTTTGTTTACACGAAGCGGTATTTTGTTGTTGGAGGAGGAGGAGATGGGTTTAGGAAGGGTCACTAAAAAATTGAACAAAGAAATCTAGTTTCATAAAAAAAGCAAGGTTTTCCAAAAAATTTAAATTTTACTCCCCAAAAACCTTTAAGATGTTCCCCCCCAAAAAACCACTATTTCATCACGAAGTACACAATTTGGCCCATAAAATTCCCGAAATAAGATATTTCAACCAACTAATTCAAGTTTGTCACCATAAATACCCTTCAATTTTATTGAAAAACTCAACATTGTCACCTAAAACTCCAATTTTATACCACAAAACTTCAAATTCACTCCAAAACCCCCCAATTTTATGTAAAACAAAGTTTTCCACTCGAAAAAACCTCAATGTTCTCCCCCAAAAATCCTAATTTTAAACCAAAAAACTTCAAATTTACTCCAAATCAACCCATTACTTAATCCAAACTTAGCCAAAAGACTTAAATTCAATCCCAAAATCTCCCCATTTTATGTAAAACAATGTTCTCCACCCCAAAAACCTTCAACGTTGTCTCCAAAATCCCTAATTTTGTACCAAAAATTTCGAATTCACTCTAAATGAACCCATGTTACTTCTTGACCAAAACTCACCCAAAAGACTTAAATTCATTCCCAAAATCCCCCAATTTGATGGAAAACAAATTTCTCTACCCGAAAAAAACCTTAACTTTGTTCAGAAAAACCCTAATTTAATGCCACGAAACTCAAAATTCACTTTAAATGAACCCATGCTACTACTTGACCTAAAAAGACTTGAATACAATCCCAAAACCCCCCATTTTAACGAAAAACAAAGTTTTCCACCCGGAAAACCTCAAGAAACCTCAATGTTCTCCCTAAAAACCCCAATTTTATACCACAAAACCTCAAATTCACTCCAAATGAACCCATGTTACTTCTCAATCTTCACGTAACCAAAAGACTTAAAATCAATCCCAAAACCCCCCAATTTTATGAAACACAAAATTCTCTACCCGAAAAATCCTTAACGTTGCCCCCCAAAACCCCTCATTTTAAACCACAAAATCCCAAATTCACTCCAAAGCGACTTCTCAATCCAAAGATACCTAAAAGATTTAAATTTAATCCCAAAACCCACCAATTTTATGTGAAACAAAGTTTTCCGCCCGAAAAAACCTCAAAGTTCTCCCCAAAAATCCTAATTTTATACTAAAATTCTTCAAATTCACTCTAAATGAACCCATATTACTTCTTGACCCAATAGACTTAAATTAAATACCACCCCCCCCCTTTTATTGAAAAACAAAGTTTTCCACCCAAAAAAATTTCAACCTTCTCTCCAAAAACCCTAATTTTCTACCACATGTTGTTCAAATTCAGTCAAAATGAACCGATGTTATTTCTCAATCCAAATATACCCAAAAGACTTAAATTCAATCCCAAAACCCTCCCATTTTAATGAAAAACAAAGTACTCCACCCGAAAAAACCTCAACTTTGTTCCCAAAAACCCTAATTTTATATAAAAAACTTCAAATTCACTCCAATCTACTCATGTTACTTCTCAATCCAAAGATACCCAAAATACTTAAATTCAATCCCAAAACCCCCCAATTTTATGTAAAACAAACTTTTCCGCCCGAAAAAAATTTAATGTTCTCCCCCAAAAACCCTAATTTTAAACCGAAAAACTTCAAATTCACTCTAAATGAACCCATGTTACTTCTCGTCTTAAACATACCCAAAAGACTTATCTTAAACCCCTCATTTTAATGAAAAAAAAGTTCTCCACCCCAAAAAAAACCTCAAAGTTCTCCCCAAAAGTCCTAGTTTCATACCAAAAAACTTAAAATTCACTCCAAATCAACTATGTTACTTCTCAATCCAAACATACCCAAAATACTTAAATCCAATCCCAAAACCCCCCCATTTTAATGAGAAACAAAGTTTTCCACCCCAAAAAACCTCAACGTTCTCCCCCAAAAATCCTAATTTTAAACAAAAAAAACTTCAAATTCATTCCAAATGAACCCATGTTACTTCTCGTCCCAAACTTACCCATAAAACTTTAATTCGATCCCTCAACCCCCCCATTTTTCTGTCTATACTTTTTAAATAAACATTTTGTATGGTCCACAAGCGTTAAAGCAAAATTTTAGCCACTATTAATGTAATTTTAGAATCTTTATTTTGATGTTGTGTCTACGTAAATTTTTATGATTA
This sequence comes from Galerucella tenella, assembly GCA_910591685.1. NCBI lineage: Eukaryota > Metazoa > Arthropoda > Insecta > Coleoptera > Chrysomelidae > Galerucella > Galerucella tenella. Next base: position 14,737 of record CAJUYH010006254.1, on the reverse strand, counting down.
TTATATACAGATAACGAAAACTATTTAAACAAGTACGACAAGGATAATAATATAAACAACACTACTTGAAATAGAGATAAGAATAAAATTGCTTGTTCAGTCCCAAAATAGGGGGGCGTTTTTTCATTATTTTTATTCCTTGTGTTTCGGTATTGGGACTGATTGAATTGTGATTTTCATAAATAAAATGATTCTTGTCTCTCCCTTTCTAGCAGTGTTTTTCATATTTTCCTTGTGTACTTGTTTGTGTAAATTAATTTTTCGCAATCTTTTTGTTGCGTTGCTGATTAAATTACCACATCTCCTTCATCCCACTACTTTATATCATTCGAACTATCTGTATTGGCGTTTAAAAAAAAAATTATTCTAGCGAAACTGGAACATTTATTCGTCATTTCCTTTTAAACTGATTCAAAAGTTGAGGATAAAATCAAAAGTCGTGGAAATATTTAGTCTTAAAAACCATTAAAAACAATGAAAGATGGACGTTTTTGATCGATTTTGCATTAAAATAATGTTGGTAATTTACGAGGGGGCATTGAAAGTTGGACGGTTTTGATCGATTTTTGCATGAAAAAAAAGGTAATTTACGAGGGGGATTGAAAGTTGAGAGTTTTTCATCGAATTTTGCATTAAAATAATGTTAGTAACATACGAGGGGCATTGAAAGTTGGGAGTTTTTGATCGTTTTTTGTTCATTTACGAGGGGGATTGAAAGTTTTGATCGATTTTCGCATTAAAATAATGTTGGTAATTTACGAGGGGCATTTAAAGTTGGACGTTTTTGATCAAATTGTGCATTAAAATAATGTTGGTAATTTACGAGGGGGCATTGAAAGTTGGACGGTTTTGATCGATTTTTGCATTAAAATTAATTTTTGTAATTTACGAGGGGGATTGAAAGTTGAAGTTTTTGATCGATTTTTGCATTAAAATAATGTTGGTAATATACGAGGGGGATTCAAAGTTGGGCGGTTTTGATCGATTTGTGCATTAAAACAATGTTGGTATCATACGAGGGGCAATCGAAAGTTACCCAACAAAAAATGGCGAGGAATATTTTTCTGAAATTTAGATGTTTTGTGATGGGAATAATAATAATTTAATACGTTTAATTACGTAAATAAACCATTTTTTGCCGGAGATCAAATATTAACACGTATTAGGGTATTATTTACAGGGTGTTGAGACGTTTGTGTTCATGTTGAAAGTCTGTGATAGAATTGGGGAATAAGGAGCAACAAATTTGATTAATCTAAATTTATATATTCGAAAAATTGTCGAAAAATCCTCAATTTTTGGGTAAGACTTATCGTGAAATTTTAACATTTTTGTTTTCTTTCAACTCAGGATAAACTCCGCATAGCTATTTAACTGTGTATTTACTTAAATGTGATATCTAGTAATATATTGGCCTACCTTTGCTAGTAGATGTATTTGTTACTTTAAAAATTTCGATTTTTTTACAGTAACAAACTTGATTTTTTTTTCTGTGTGTGTGTAAATATTAACCGTAGAAAAACAAAAAAATTATAATATAAAAATAGCGATTATTTTTGAAATAATATGATATGATAATTATCTTTTTTAACACGAAGCAAAACATTCCCGATTAATTAATAAAATATTGAACTGTTACGAGAGTACTTGGTCTGTTTAAAAACCGATTTCGACGGAGAAGAACCAAAGGTTTTTTTATTATTCATCTTTTTTTTCTTCTATTTACTGTGTGTATTTTTATTGATTGGTATATATGAATATTATGTGTATACGCTGTATATTATTATTTTTTAATTTTGATTGTATAGTATGTAAATTATATGAAGTAAAATTGTATGTAAATATCATTAAATGTACATAATGTAGAACGTACTATAATAAATTATCGATTTATTTCAGTGGATTGTTGTTTTTTTTTTTTTCAAAAATCACCCCCCAAAAAATGAAAATTTTAACCCAAAAATCGATTTGTTACCTAATTTAGTCGAAAAATACCAATTTCGCTGCCCTTAAATCTAATTTAGCCCCTTAACCCTTGAGAAATCGGGTGCTTGCAAATCGGGTGGGGTCTGTGAGACCCAGTTTTTATTTTGTAGAATATATTATAAAATAATAAAATAAAACTATTTTATACGCAAAATATATTTTTTTTATTTCATTTTTAATACATCTTAGCTATTTTGAATCCAACAATAAAATAAAAAACGTTTCTTAATAAAATACGAAAAATAGTTTAACAAAAATGCACTTTTCTTACATTTAGTAGAAAAAACCCTAATCCTCACTTCATTTTTCAATGCATTCTTCGCACATCGGACGAACATGTTCTAAGCATAGCCATTTTTGACATTTGACACAAAAATGTTTTGTTTTTCGATCTGGGCAGTAAGCGCTTGTCGAAGCTACAAAAGTTACTTAAATGGTCGGGTGGGGTCTGACAGACCAAACATGCAAATAACTAGCGAACTATTGGACACTAACGCACACGCCTTGGTTCACTAATACTCGACCTTCGGACGAAAAGGTACTGACAATTGCGACGCGCTCCGATATAAAACAAGAGTGGTGTACGAGAACGAAATGACTGCTGGTCCCACAGACACAACCCGACCACTCAAGGGTTAAAGACCCATGAGTGCTGGTAGTAAACGCAAAAGGAAGAACAAGAAACCCCAGGACCACGATTCACGAACTAATGAACGATCACATCACGTGAAAAATTGACAGTTTCGTATTTTCGATGCAAGGATCTTTCACATCACTCTTCACTTGATGAACAGCAAGCGATGTGTGATGTGAAAGGAACTGGTGAAACATGCGCATGTGTCTTATAATGTGACAAAAACTTAGATCTTATTTTTTTGGGGTTAGGTTATTTCTTCTTTTTTTAGAAGTAACATTTGGCGTTTGCTTAGTATACTGTCAAAATACAGTAAATTATACTTTCATCGGTTGAGAACACTGATTGCTGGAGAATACGTTTTTTTTTGTCAAAACATGAAGGGACCGTTCACATCAGCATTCACTTCACTTATTCCAGGGAGTGAGAGAGTATGAAGAGCGGCTGAGGGTAGAGTGAGAAAGTAAAGGTAAAGAGCTTTCTGATTAAGAAGAAGAAAAATCCAATTTTATCACCTAAGAAATCCCATTCTAACCTCTCAAACAAATTTACGATATAAAAGTCCCAACCATAAACCTCAATTTCAACCTACAAGTCGTTGTTACCTTATGAAATTCATTGTTCTCCTTGAAATACTCAAAAAATTTCACCCAAAATGTTCCAAATTATGACATTTTCATGAAAAAAATTAATTTTTCACCAAAAAAACATAATTTAATCAAAATTTCTTGAAAAAAAAACCCGTTTTGCCATACAAAAACTCAATTTCGCTTTGGTCAACGTTAATTTGAATCTCAAAAACCAAATTTGACCATTCACATCCTTAAGTTGAAGTCAAAAAACCAATATTACTCCATAAATTTCATTTTTTTTATGGAAAAGACAAATTTGAATAAAAATACTCAATTTTTCACCCAATTTTCTTCCTCAAAACCCAATTTAAAACTAAAATTATATTTTTTTGGAAAAAAAACAACAATTTTAACATACAAAACCCTCTCGTCTAAATTGGCTCTCAAAATCCAACCAAAAAACACAATTTTTCATAAAAAAAAACCCAAAAAAAACATAGTCACACAAAACCCCAATTTTGCCCCTCCCCAATGTTACTAACGGTAACCAATAATTGTACTCACCTTGCTTAGTAGCATTAAAGCATCATTTTGGGTAAAAATAAAAAGCTTCAAATTTTTTTAAAACTTATTTATTAAAAGTTTACATAAAAAATTAAAAATTTTCAGATCTATAGTTATATATTTTGTTTAAATTATTGATCAATAAAAATGAACACGAATTAAAACTGTCATGGTTAAAAAGTAGAGTAGTTAAAAAGTAAGAGTGTCGAATTTTCCAAAAAAACATTCAAAAATTACATAAACATGATTAAAACGTGACCCCCCCCAACTATCTAATTGTTCAATGTTAAAATTTTAAAAAGAAAACAATGAAAATTATTACGGTACATTTGAACTAATTTTACTGGTAAAATAGTAAACTCGACACACTTTATAGTAAATTTAACACACTGGGACATCCTGGAACTACTAAAAATTCCAACTAGCAGCAACTTAATTCATATTATAACAAAATAAAAATTACACTTTAAAAAAAAATCTTCAGTAAAAGCACCAAAGCTGTAATTTTAAGCAAGGAGCACCGCAAAACAAATATACGAGGTGCAACTAACAAGTTTTTTTGTTATCATACAAATTAAATCGAAAAAAAAAATATTTACGGATCCACAAACGCTATCATAACATACCTAGTACCGTTCGTGACCAACAACCCTTCGTGGTAATGAGTTAATCTACCGGGATGCATTAAAACCCAACCTTGTATAGTATCGACAACGCTGCAATTGTATCGAATGAATTTACATCCCCCTCCCTCGTAATCGATTCCTTTTTTATTTAGAGCGATGTTGATTGTATAAGTCGAGCTGTCGTGGTGTGGTCTCAACGAAGGTTGTTCGTCCGGTCTATATCTGGAAAAAATATTTTTAATTGGAAAAAAATTCGATGCTTTTTGGATATTTGGCAACAGAAATATTTAATTTCTAAATAATCGACTTGAAGCTTTCTACCCAAAAGTGTTTTGGGCACTCCTATGCCCCCTTTACTGAGCCTTCTGACTTCTCTGCTAGTATTGTCAACTTTATCTGCTTCATATTTCTTGGGCACACTCAGAACATTTCAACTTTATTACTATTGTCGTA
>CAJUYH010006253.1:0-20691 GCA_910591685.1 Galerucella tenella | reverse complement strand
AAACGTCGTGATAAAAATATGAAAACATAATATTGTGGTTTGATTTCCAAAAAATATCAAGTTAATACATCTCGATTTTTTCATTAAAAGTTAAACGGGGTTAAGATATCTGCACGATATACCTAACCAACCATTCTGGTTTGTAATTAGAAGGAACAGCATGAATTGTGGACCGGTTTCGGCGCATTTGCGCCACAAGATGGATAACATTCTTCCAGAAGCATAATCCTGGACTGGAGACAATGTTGGGCACACATCAATACACTAAGCCCGTTTAACTTAGAAGTGTTATTTGATGTCTGTCGTGGCATAGGGCCAGGGAAGTAGTTGTTGCTTATTAGTGGAAATTTGTATTATTTTCGACATTTATTGTTAATACGCCTTACTAAAATCACAATTTTCCACAGGAAACTGTAATTGAGTCGATAATTACAAACAGAGCTGGATTTTTGTCAATATAGAATTTTGGTTTGTGTTTAAATGTGGGGATGTCGCTGTTATCGCCTTATTAATGTTTTTTTCCACCTACTGATGAAATGTAATGATTTTGCATTTTCTCAAGTCCAGGATTATGCTTTCAGAGCTTCTGAACGAAAAATATTTACCTGGTACTGATGAGGCGCGAATACGTCGAAACTGGTGATGTTCTTGAAAGTCATATGAGATGAGAATTATGAAATTTCATATCAGTGACTTTTTCGACATAGCTAAAATATTATTATTCACAACCATATACAGGGTGGGGCAATCTTCTCACATCGGAGGATTACATCGTTGTGGTGATAGATAGAACTTTATAGTTTTGTGTGAGCTAATACAGTTACTGAGAGCACATTTTTAAAATACTTTCGATTCTACAGGGTAGTCCAAAACCACGTAGCAGCACAAACTTACATTTTTTTAAATGGAACGTACTATATTTTGTTTAAGAGTCGAAAAGATCTCACCGAGAGCGTTACGAAAATATAGAACTCTAATATATTATAGGGGTGTTTTACAAAGATATGGCCAATTATTAGCAAAAAAGACCTCCTCTTTAACACTCTGCAGAACAGTAAATTAAAATAAGTCAAGAGGTCTTTGTGTTCAAATGTCATACACACATCATTGGCTGTGATCAGTATTAATTACTTTTTTCATCTGAGGCTTCTTTAATACAGGGTGAAACAAAACGCAATTCAAGCAATATCTCAAAATTTTTAAATGAATCACCCTATATGTCTTTTTACAATTTGTTAGTACAATTAATAAACTTTCAAACGATGTAGTAAACTTAGGGCATTAGTTAATGGAAAATCGTAGATATTTTATGATAATGGTCAAAAACAATTATTTTACATGCACAAATTAAATGGTATTAAATTTTTACATGCGACATCTTGTGAATTTTAACATTTCTAAGGCATAAATTACAATCGTAATTTTGGATACATCTAAAATATCTTTGACTTCTACTCTTACCATTAGAGGAAAGAAAGAAGGAATTATGTTGGAAGAAGTATTTTTGTTTACTGTAAGTAGGCTATGTCATTATAGTAGGTACTAATAAATATAAAAGCAGTTTGTAGTATTTACGAAATAATTACTCAAGTCACCACAAACAGTATATCTTAGTTATGTAAAATGCAAGCTTGTAATTCATTTTCCAACTTTTTCTATTTTTGAAAAACTAACAATTATGAAAACCAATATTATAAGAACACTCACATTTACATAAATGAACATTGACATTCTATAAAAAGTATAGTAGTTTATGCTAAGTGTTCAAAATGGCGATCATTTACTTCCATACAATTCTTTTCAAAAACGAGGATCTTACTCTTTCCAACATAGCTGGAGTTATTGTGGAAAATGCGTTACGTTTGATACACAAGCTGCTTGATGTATCCCCATAAAAAGAAATCCATCGGTGTGAGATCTGGAGATCGAGGAGGCCACGAAATTGGTCGACCACGTCCTATCCACCTGTCGGTAAAATTTCTGATATACAGATGCTCCATCTTGTTGGAACCACAAGTTAACTATTGTGTTTGAATCAACTCCGTAAACACAAACGAAGAATACAGCAATATTTCTTTGACATTTATTAGTAGATACTATTTTGATGGTAGCCCACTTGATATAATTAAAAATATGGCTTGATTATGTTTCGCCCATTCTCAAACAAGCCTATAATAACAATTCTTGAAAGTGAAACATGAATTTAATACCATTTAGTTTGTGTATGTAAAATACTTGCTTTGACCATTATCATAAAATATCTACGATTTTCCATTAACTAATGCCCTAAGTTTACTACATCGTTTGAAAGTTTATTAATTGTACTAACAAATTGTAAAAAGACTTATAGGGTGATTCATTTAAAAATTTTGAGATATTGCTTGATTTGCGTTTTGTTTCACCCTGTATTAAAGAAGCCACCGATGAAAAAGGTAATTAATACTGAGCACAGCCAATGATGTGTGTATGACATTTGAATACAAAAAACTGTTGATTTATTTTAATTTACTGTTCTGCAGAGTGTTAAAGAGGAGGTCTTTTTTGCTAATAATTGGCCATATCTTTGTAAAACACCCTTATAATATATTAGAGTGCTATATTTTTGTAACTCTCTCGGTGAGATCTTTTCGATTCTTAAACAAAATATAGTACGTTCGATTTAAAAAAATGTAAGTTTGTGCTGCTACGTGGTTTTGGACCACCCTGTAGAATCGAAAGTATTTTCAAAATGTGCCCTCAGTAACTGTATTAGCTCACACCAAACTATGAAGTTCTATCTCTCACCACAACAATGTAATCCTCCGATGTCAGAAGATTGCCCCACCCTGTATATGTCATATACAACAAAATACTTATTGAAATTCATGGTTGAATTTGAATTATTATAACTTAATATCCATCCGACTTTATCTGACATTTATTTATATTGATGACAGTTTGTCAAATGTGGTGAATAAAATAGTATACCTACAAACCTCGGTAGGAAGTTTCATTCCTGTCTCGAGATAATAGCTAGAGCCTCGACGCTTCGCGTCTCGGTTAACTATCTAATCTCTCGACAGTAATGAATCTCTTCCCATTTCGGTGTGTAATATACTATTATTTCGTCAGCACTTCTGGTTGCATTAGAAATTGATATTAAATTTGTTATATTAATTATAGCACCCTGTGAATTTCCATATTTTTGGATTTTGCCATTATTAAACCTTTCTCAATATTTATTTATTTAGCTTTTTATTATGTCGTAGACACCGCCAGAATATTGATATGTTCAAATTATTTTTATAAAATTGTTTTGTGGTCGACAGAATGAATTGTACAAATTAATATGTTATTTATATTATCCACAAAAGATCGATTGAATGAGTAATTTATTTAGTTTGATTGGCTTGTTTGTACTACTTTTGTTTACAAAAATAAATTATTCTCACATACATTTTGCGTTGTATTTTACATAACGAATTGGTTTTTGAAATACTCATTTGAATATATCCCAATTAACAGAAATGAATACAGAATTATCAACTAGAGAGTTGGATTCGAGGTTTTTTGAGCAAATAAAACTTTTGAGTGTTGAATTCGAATTGAATAGCATTGAATTAGAAAGTGGTTAAAAGAGCCAACAAAATAAAGTTAATTCGAATGATTTTCGCGAAATAAATAAAAAGAGGAGTGATAAATAATGGAAGAGAAAATCGAAAAACTCATTTTTCTAATTTTGACATATAAAGTGACACTTTTTAAAACTAATTGACATTATGAAACTTCTTACTTTTTGTAACTAGTTGCATGAAGTAAAAATTTATGCAATTGGTGACGAAAAATGTATTTCAAAATTATAGTGACAAAAAGAATTATTTTATTTATTAAACTGTTATAAAACAAGTTAAAAACATAAATTATAAATTGATTAATTATTATAAATATTGATAACACAATTATTGCAATTATTCAAATTAATTCCCGACGACATATTTTTTTCATTGCTTGAACCTGCTGTTATTTGGGAAGCGGCGCACCATTAGATGTTTCACCAAATATTCCTTGCGCTATAAGTTTTTTATTATTTATGGATTTTTCAACATATTCCTCCGCAACAGAGGTAGATTTCCAACGTCCATGCCTCTTTAATTTTAAAATATCAGCGCCACTGTCTGCTAGGAAAGTGGCAGAGCTTGTTCTGAAGCAGTGGCCAGTATATAGAACAGGATTTGAAAGACCAAGAAATTGTGCAATAACTTTTGGCAGACTGCTAAATGTGTTAATTCTCACAGGATTTCTGGTACATTTTCCATTCGCATATTTTACAAAAAATCTGTTGTGTTTAAGAGCCTGGGGACGCAACTTAATATATTTTTTTAATATTTCAACAAGATTCGTATTTTCAATGTCTCCAGTGGTAATTGCAAATTGCCGTATAACTTATGTTTTTGAAGGTGGGATATCAACACGAAAATGGCTTCCTTCGTCTATAACATTTTCAACTGGAAGAAATGTTAATTCTGCTTTTCTGCATGCTCCTGCCATTCCAATTATCATTGCAACCTCAGCCATTAAGTATTCTTTGTCATCAGCTTCCACTAAAAATTTGGCAAAATCTTCTTTAATAAAAACTTTTGACTTTTTAGCACAGTACCCGTCCGCTTGCCTTTTAATATATGCTACCAAATTTGTATATTTTTTAATATCAATATTCCTTTCCAGATTTAGTTCAGACCTTAACATTGAGTAAAGTGTCCATAATGTGGAAACTTTTAGATCTTTCTTACCCTCAAAATATGCAAGTAAAACTTTCTCATTAACATGCTTAATTTTCTCCCCATCACACCACGTATCTAACAAATTTTTTGTATGCCAAATCATAAACTGCCTTTGACTTTTTGGGAATTACTGATAATAGAGCATTATCTGCTGCCTCTTCAAAATCGCTTGGTAGCTCTTCAGAACTTGAATCACTCATTTTTCAAAAATAAAACTTAAAATATATCAATCTCGCTAAAAACCTTCCGTCTAGACTTTTTTTCAAAATGTCAAACTGACAACTAACTTGAAGTAACAGCAACAAACTAAATCAATCTGGAACTTTCACTGTTTGGAACTTTCGGTACGCATTTCAGAATGCTTTTGATACTCTTCTCATAAGATTTTTAACAGACTTCCGATACACTTGTCTGGTACCATCAGTACACTTTCCATGAAGCTTTCGGTGAACTTCTGGATAGTATTTTGTTCAATTTTCCAGATGGCTTTCCATACACTTGTCCGTAACTTTTGGTGCTCTTTTCAGAATGCCTTCGGTAACATTCCAAGGCTTTTGTTACATTCTTAAGAAAAATTTCAATACACATGTCTGGGATTTTCGGCACGCATTTCAGAATGCTTCCGATACTCTTCTCATAAGGTTTTTAACAGACGTTCTTGGTACTGTCGTTTCACCTCCCAGGAAGCTTTCGGTACACTTTTAACGAATCTTTTGGTGAATTTTAAGGAGACTTGCGATATACTTCTTAGAATTTTTCGGTACAATTTCCAGAAAGCTTCTGGTACACTTTTAATGCTTCTATCGGTACAATTTTCAGGAGTCTTTCAATACACTTGTCTGGAACTTTCTGTGCTCTTTCCGTCGGTAAAATTTTAAGTCTTTTGGTACATTCTTGAGAAAACTTTTAATACACAATTATGTGGTTTTCGGTACGCATTTCAGAATGCTTTCAATACTCTCCTCAAATGATTTTAAAGAGACTTTCCTGGTACTGTGGTTTCACCTTCCAGGTAGCTTTCGGTACATTTTTAACGAATCTTTTGGTAAATTCTCAGGAGACTTCCGATATACTTGTCTGGAATGTTCGGTAAAATTTCCAGAAAGCTTCTGGTAAACTTTGGACGCGTTTTTGGTACATTTTTTGAAAGTGTTTCGATACACTTTCCATACACTTGTCTGGAACTTTTGGCGTTCTTTTCTTCGGTAACATTTTGAGTATTTTGGTACAGTCTTAAGAAAACTTTTAATACACATGACTGTGATTTTGGTACGCATTTCAGAATACTTTTGACACCCTTCTCATAAGGCTTTTAACAGACCTTACTGGTACTTTCGGTTCACTTTTAAGGAAGCTTTCGGTACACTTTTCAAGAATTTTTTGATACAACTTTTACAAGATTTCCTATGCACTTGTCTGCAGCTCCTGGTCCACTTTTCAGGATGCTTTCTGATCCATTTATTTTTTTACTGAATTGTTTCTCACTTCTGCAATTACAAGTACCTATTGACGGTCCCAATATTCCAGTTAATTAATAATATTTGTGGGTCCGGGTCACTTGTGAACTTGTTAAACCTCTCTGTATTCCAAAATATCACGCTTAAAATGCCGCACCATAACAACACAAACACAAGTATACTTTCTCTCTAAAATCATCCTCAATAAAAAGTTTCATTATAATATTTTCGCATCCATTTTAAACCTCTGGATATGACAGGTATGAAAGTCGTACAAGATAATAAATTGACTTATTGTATTGGATTTTCTTTTTCAAAAGAGAAAGGAAATCACAAGCAAGTTCGTTATGAGCGACATGAATTGGGGGTGACAGTGAAAAGTTGTGATAAAAATAAAGGTTAGGATCTCGTCGTTCCTCGGGGATTTGAAAAGGTGAGATATCGAAAAAAGCGTTGAGATTGTGAATATTTAACTAGAGCATTCATCCTTTGTTGATCTTTTGATATGTTCCACGAATACCTTCAAGTAGATAAATAATAATAATTTATTGCTTGGAAAACAAAAGTTTATAGCAAGGGTGCAAATAGACTGTACAATAATAAGCAATTTAACAATAATAATTTATAACATTAATAAACGTAGAAAACGATAAAACATCCTTTGGTTAGGTTAGGTTCTATGTGAGTGGGGACTTCCCGCCACGTTCACTGCGACACCCGTTAGGTCTATTGTGGCTATTGGTCTATTGTGACTTTTTTGAAATCGTTCAGTTATAAGGTACTAAAACCGAATATATTATACCTTACCCTTCCCAAAGTGGACATGAGCATAGTATGTGCTCCGCAGTTTCGTCCTCCAAATTACAGGACCGACAATCCGAGGTCTAAACCAGACTCATCTTTTTTAGTTGGAAATTTAGTCAACAATGTCCTGTGAGCAGTTCTGACAAAATGCGTAGGTTTTTTTTTTTAGAAAATTCGCATCAACCCAATGGGTTATTAGCGATGGCTAGTTTATTGTTCAAAAATATTACAAGAACTTAGATTTTTGTATACATGTTAATAGCTTTAAGGTATGCACACAAGTTACCAGCATCACATTGATCTCCTAAGATCGATCTTAAGTTGGATTTGATTAACCACTGCGATCTCTCGTGTTGGAATAAAGGACACTCCACCAGGAAATGTTTTACCGACATTTCTGTTCGACACGATTCGCATACAGGTTGATTTGTTTTCGTTATGAGGTATGAGTGGGTGACGAACGTATGTCCGATTCTTAACCTGGATAGAATCACTTGTTGTCGACGATTCGTGGGGGTAGTCTTCCAGTTATTCACGAACGTTTTAACTTCGGAGAGTTTTGATGTTGAAGTGTATATTTTTATAATATTTTTTGAGATCTGTTAGAGGGGTCCTATTTTCAATCTCTGAAATTGGAGCAGATGTAGCAGTCTTGGCTAATTCGTCAGCTTTTTCGTTTAGTGTGATACCAACATGTGATGGGATCCACATAAATTTTATGGATAATTTGGAGATTTTAGCTGTATAAAGTTCATTTTTTATGTGTGTAACGATAGGGTGTGATTGTTGGTATTGTTGTATGGCTCTGATGGAGCTTAAAGAATCGGTCAATATCAGTACTTTATTTATTTTTGCCTTATTTGTATACTCCAGTGCTTTCCAAATAGCAAACAATTCCCCGGAGAAGACTGAATTTGTTGGTGCTAATGTGAATGACCGCTGCAAATTCTTGAGAACCATGGCTGCCCCCACACCGTCATCTGTTTTGGAACCATCGGTATATATGTGTGTGTAATTTTGATAATCCGCAATTCTACTCTGAAACATGTTTCTAATAGTTGCAGGATTCATTGTCGATTTACTGAATTCAGTTAAGCTGCAGTCACAGTAAGGGATGGTAAAATTCCAAGGAGGCAAGGATTGATTATGATGGTGTTTGTATGTAAGAGGTGGAGGGAGGTTTAGTGTATTTTGGTACAAGTGTAGTCTGACATGGAATGGAGGGTCCAATCTTGGGTGCAGTTGAAATACCTCTCTGAAACGATTTGAAAATATATTTCGGTAAACGGGCTTTTCTGGATGCGTTGCGATAGATGCTGCATAGCAAAGAGTTAAATACTTTCGTCTTTGGTATAGATTCGGTTCTCCCAATTCACACAGTATACTCTCGATTGGACTCGAACAGAATGCCCCCAAAGCAATTCTCACCGCGTTGTTTTGGGTTGTATCCAACTGATGCGTAGGTTTGTTCTACTTCATTCCAGGATCTGCTTATTTTTTGCACTCGAAGGGTATATGATCGCCCTCGAGAGAGGTCCGATAAATAAAGTCTCTGATCCCTTTTTTGTCAGTGTCGCCCTCCTCATTGCCCTCCACTCCTCGATGCGCCGGCACCCAGATCAAAATAACTTTGTTCCCCTTGCCTAGTATTCCAAGGGACTGTAGATAGTTATATAACATCTTAGCAGCTCAGTGCCTAAAAAGCAGCCTGTATATTTGACAGGATGTGTATGTTCTTTTTTCAGCAGGTTGATTCATCAACTCTTTTGCCTCCAGTTCAATAGCGTATACTTCAGCCTGAAAGACGGTAGTGTACCTGTCCAGGCTGGCTGTGATATCAACTCTGGGTTTCCTGCTGAAGACCACCGCTCCAGCCCCGTTTCTGGTTTTGGATCCGTCAGTGTAAATAACGTAGACCGTTTCTAGGAAGGAGATCTTTTTGCTATCCTATTGGTCTCTCGTGGAAATGAGGACCTTAACTTGTCCACGTTAAGTATTGTGTCAGAAAGATCCAAGGGCATCCCAAGAATGTGGTAAATTTGTATTTACCTCATCAATCCTGAGTGATCCCTCAGAATCTTTCCATCTATTTGCCTCTCCACTGATTACATCCTATGAACCGATCTCCTGGTTCCATCTCCAAAATATAATCAATAAATATACACAATCATTTATTGACAATAAATTAACGTGGGCTTATAATATTCCATACATATTCAATTTCCTGGATTTAACGATTGTGATATTTTGTAGAATTCTAATTAATGTTCTCAAACTCAATTTAAGTTAATTTCAAATGAATTCACCATACTTAATTGAGCAAGTGTGCTGGTGAACTAAATGGATCATTTTGCGATTAAATACAAACTTAGATTCCTGGAAACAGTGAACAAACCATATAGGTATAAATAGAAATACTTATAAACTCGTCAAAATTTTACAACTGTATATAATAATGTGTAATAGCTCGTGCTTTCACACATTTTTATCTGATTTGTTTTAGTCAAAAATTGTTTCATTTTCACCGCCCAGTTGTATTTTAAATCAGTACTACCGTATGTACGAATTTGTTGTTTAAAGCAAAGAACAGGATATCAACCATCATCCATAACCATAATCTTGAGCAACCAATTGAAATATATTTTGAAGATATATTCAAGTTTCACTCTTTCTACCTCTAAACCTCCTACAGCGTCAGTTGTATAGAAACAAGAAGAACTTTTTTGATAAACTGTACATGGACTATCTCTAGTACCTACATCCAAATACCTGAAATCCCAAATATGGCAAGGCGTTAAACATAACACTTAAAGTCCATGCCTTGAATCAGGGGTTCCCAAACTTTTTCAGTTTGCGGCGCACTTACAGGTTTAGCATTTTGTCAAGGCGCCCCTATTCGTAATATGCATATACATATAGTTGTGTCCAACAAAGTGTTGCATATATGTATTATATTTATATAAAATATGTGCTTTGCATGCAACTTGCCTACTGTATAGTAGCAAAGCGCAAACGTTGGACAACACTTGATTATTTAACACCATTGTAAATATATTGGCACTAGTTACAAGACACATGAATGAAAACAACTCCAATCTAACGCTCATATACTCATATAGGTTTATTATTAGTAGTAATAGCTCGAAGACATTTATAATTGTTCGAAAAAATCTTATGACAGATTTCGAAAGCTTGTTGCTTGGAAACAGACCGACGCCGTAGGCGGAGGTCTGTTAACTACAAGCTCAGAGTACACCATCTAACAAGAGGCGAATGAAAGCCGTTTTCGTGATCGCAATTTTGTGTGCTCATGCGTGAATTAATTAGTATATATGTCAATGTCAAGTCGACATATGGTCGACACTTCCGTTCGTTCGTTCCCGTCAGTTACTCAGTACTCTGTGGTTTGGTTGTCACTGCCTTAGTTAGATGGTGTACTCTGTGGTATCAAGTAGTATATCTGTCAGTCTCGACGTATTTCCGTTTAAGTCCAACTTCAAAGGAACCGACAAAGCTTTCGTCTCTTGTTAGATGGTGTACTCTGTGCTACAAGCAACAAGCTTGAGAAAGTTGTCATAAAATTTTTGAGCATTTATCAATGTCCGAGGGTTATTCGGATAGAAATTTTCTTACCAATTATAGAATTACAACCAAATCGTGATATTTCCAAATATTGAATATTTGAAACTTCTAAATCGAAATAAATCAATAGGAATGTGTCCATAGCAACGTGAAAACAGCCCATGGTATGTTATCAGTGTATTGTTGACATGATTGGGTGAAATTGATCATATGATAAAAAATAAGGAATTTGATTGGTTATTGTGAAACACTGATAGAGTTGAACGCCAATGAAACAAAAGTTGCTCAATTTCGGTGATGAAATTATGATTTAGAATGACGTAAAAAAAATTAAAGTGAATAATGCAGGTTCTTGCCTAACTAACCAATAAATTTGGAGGTAAACTAAGCCAGTTCACAGGGCTTTGTTACCTTATTGATGTAAAGAAAAGTTATTTTTTTTAGCAAAACTAGAAAAAAAAAGAGAAAGCAATTTTAGGGCGCCACTAATTTTCTTTCCTAAGAGAAAATTAGAGAGAAAATCAAATCTAAAGGTCAGCTAACTTTTAATCTGTTTAAAAAAAAGAAAGAACTCAAAGTTTCTGTATAATAAATAAAACTAATACGTAAATAGTTATTTATGTAATAAGGATCATAAAGACGATCATTATGGTACAAGTCGTGAATAACACGGCGTGTGCCATAATGATTGTTTATGATTCGTATTAAATACAAAATTTTATCTGATGGCAATTTTTGGTGCCAACAACCAAACAGGATTACAAGTTTGCCAACAATCATCAACTACTCATGTAAAAACTGTAGAATCCATTGGAATTAATATTACAAATTGTAGTAATTGTTCTTTTACCATTTATAATAAATAGTTTTGTACATAGTTATGCATTTTGAATAAACTTTTTTGATCAAACTATTACATGTTTTCCTTATAGAATTTCATTATGGTACTTAGTCCCATAATGAGCTTCCTTATGTCATCAAAATTGAGTGACATAACGTTGTCATTATGACATGCCATCAGATAAAAAAATGTATATAATTAAAGTATTGAAATTACAAAAAAATGGGTTAGTAGCAAATAAAAAAATATAAAATACTTAACACCCTAAAATAAATGTTTATAAAGATGAAGTCCAGTTGATGTTGAAACTTTAGCTATTGATGTGGTTCTATAGAATGTCTACAGGAAACTGTATTCAGGTTACTTTACGATTCCAGAAAAACTTGTATCGAAGGAACTGTACAAGGAAAACTATACTCAGAAAACTTGTTAATCCATTGGAACTTGTATTCCAGGAAACTTTTTGTCGAAATAGGAACTGCTTGTCACACAGAAACTTGTTTTTCACACAGGAACTATAATAGGTTCTCCACTACTGTGTTCCAGGAAACTGTATCCAGGAAACTGTGTCCAGAAAACTGTGTCCAGGAAACTGTGTCCAGGAAACTGTGCTACAATAATTATTTCGCTATAAGTAAAAACAATAACAAAAAAAAATTTAGCATGAGGATATCTGTCCAGCTCAATAGTTACAATTTAAATTAAAAATTGAACCTAAGGATTCATCCTGGACAAATATATGATTTGAATTGAAAAAAAATAAGGAACAATAATATTAAACTAAAAATATCTAATATTCAACTTAGCTAGATAACAGAAGAAAGGTATAACCATGTGGCTTCCAAAATGGGTATCCATTTAGTACAAAAAAAAATACTCATCGAATATTAATATTGCATTATGAAATTTTTAAAATATGAATGTAACAAGAGAAATAACATACCAGTAATCCAGATAGGAACTTGAAAAGTTACGGCTGCCTATTAGATTTTGTGTAAATTGTTAAAATTATTAAAATAATTACTTGGATTACTGCACAGTTCCAACTTGCTATGTCAACAGACGATGAGAGAAGACCTGCCGGTACCTTTCTCATCCTTATTTAAAGACCATTCGAAATTTTAAATTTCGCGGTAAAATATCTCTAAAATATTGATTTTTGGTCTACTAGTTTATTCCACCACAAATCATAAAAGTGAAATAATTTATTAAATATTTGAATGAAATATTTTTTGGTAATATACATAGACTATTCCACCAAAAATCAAAATTCTGGAGTCATTATTGCACATTTTTATTATCTGAAATGTTAACCAACAAAGTTAACGTTTCAATTGGAGCTGTCAAAAAATTTTCAAACGAACACACAAGAATACATTATTATTATTGAAGGAAAAAAATCAGTGTGATGGGTGATCTTGGTGAATTTCACACATACTCTCAAAGCGGTGAATGAGGCTTGACACTGCCACTTTCATTTCTTGCTCCACCAGTTTAAACGCTTACAATTCCTCTCACGGTAAACTAACCTAGCAAAGCGGACTAAGGCGAGTTAAATTCTGTCAAAGAGCCCTCGCGAAAATTCTCGTCAGGCGACACGTAGGTCGAATACGGGCTTCTGGAAATTCGCCGCGGCGCACACTTTGGGAATTACTGCCTTAGATAATCTAATTTTTGCCAGTCTTGCCTTCAATAATGTTTGAGTAGATTTGAATATGAAAGGGAGGAGATTATCTGATTTCTTACAGGATCATAAGTGAATTGATAATATAGAGGGCGAAGAGAATATCAATACTTCACACTGTTATATCTCAATTCTTTTTTGAGTACATAAGTGTAGCGAAAACTTGTTCATGACTCATGATAAAGTGTGCAATTATTTATTTATTTAAATTTCAAAAGTTTTTATTGTCTAATACAATTTAACTTAAGGGGAATCTATCGGCAGCGATTTGACAAGATATCGAAGTATTTTTGGCAAAGAATTTTGAGGTAATGGATGTATTGAAAATTAAGAAAAAAATATATCATGTAGATTAATGTTGAACTTAGAGTTCTCATCGAATAAAAACTTTGAAATGCTAACCAAATTTTGTTGAAAAAA
This sequence comes from Galerucella tenella, assembly GCA_910591685.1. Taxonomy (NCBI): domain Eukaryota; kingdom Metazoa; phylum Arthropoda; class Insecta; order Coleoptera; family Chrysomelidae; genus Galerucella; species Galerucella tenella. The sequence goes on along the minus strand of CAJUYH010006253.1, from coordinate 7,143 downwards.
ATACGAATCATGAGGTAATTACACATATTAAGCAAAGTTTGAGCCCTTGTAAAGAATTAAATATGGATTAAATGGAAAAACTAATTGATAAGAAGTCTAATTTGAAGCTTTATGAATACTATATACAAATCTCAGAATCCTCAAATTACTTATGACCGTACAATTCCTTATTGAAATTCGGTTGCTACCACTAAAATATCGGATAAAAATCCATCTCTCGCTTTTCTATCCTTCTATGACTGACATTGTCTCTCTGCTTCGGTAGTCGCGTGCCGTTCCATTGTTGATACAACGCTCGCTGGTCTCGGCAGTCTCCCAGTTCAGTACTGACGAAGCTTATAGAGTAGTACGTGAACCAAAATTCGCTTGGACCACTTGGCTACCTACATGTTGCGGAGCTTTCATATTTCTAATGAAATTTTCGTTAGGTGAACTTGAACGTGAGGACGTAGGGAAACAAAAAAATATACAAAGCATAATTGTGCAAGGTCGAATTTGGTAGATACCCCTTAATATACGAATATAGAAACATTTCACCAGTGAACCCTACAGATCCATCAAAATTGGGAGGAGTAGAATTCGATAGATGGCGCTCTGAAATGTCAATGTCATCTTAGCAACGAGTATAGCAAATCAGCTGCCGTATAAGCCATTTGATATTAAAGTGGCTTTATTTTGCTGTTTTAGTTATTTTCAGCGTGTGTTTTGTAAAACTTTTGCTTTTTCTCTGATCTGTTGTGTTCTCTGAATTTGTGTTGTTAAACTAAATTTTGACTACTAATATTTTTATTTTTGGAGTAGGTAATAGGTATGGTTGATATTTGTGGAAAGTACAACAAGCGTTCAGTCAATTGTTTAGTTTTAGGTCTGCATTCGTGTTTTTATTTTATTTTTGTTTAAGTCATATCTACAAAAGTTGCAGGGAAGGTACGTTTGTATTGAGTAATATTTTAAATCTTCAATACGGACTAATTATCTCTTTGATCTGCAATGAAAACAGAAAATAGAACAGCATAATCTCTTCCATAATATTTCTGATTATATAAAAATATTTACTCAGAAATGATGACAGTTGAGTTAAAAAGAAAAACACAGTTTTAACCTTGTCACTGACAAAATTGAACAAATAAAGTACGAATTTACGGTAATTACGTTGACTTGCATGTAATACAAAAACAATACAAAACGAATTATCTTACTCGTTGCGACAGTTACAATTTTTTCCGCCAGAGGTGTCATTGAATTCTACTCCGCCCAATATCTACCTCTATGTAGAATTGGAAAAGAATTAGTTGAAAACCAAATATAGCAAATAAGGAAAGCTGCTAAAAAATTTTGGAAAGTAAGTAGGTACATTATGAACAGTTGAAATAAGTTGAAGACATTCAAAAATTATAAATAATAAAAAACTATTTCCAATATCCAACTTTAGAGCTCATGGCTGGTTAAGAAGGGGCATTTTGGGACATCCCCTAAAATAATTCAATCATGTTATAAATATTGAAATGAAACATCATTTTGTCCAACCTGTAACTTTTCAAGCAAGCAGAATTGCATCAAGTTGAATTGAATTGAGCGAATTACTATCTACATCCGGAATTTGACCCATTTCTTATTGAACTTTCTGTATACACGCACTTCATATAAAGTGCTCAATTGGGATACTTTGATGACACAAAATAGAATTATAATCTATTTTGTCCCCGACTATTTGATAATTTCCACATTTTACGTGTGCTTCTTTAAGTATAATGAAAAGGTCACATGATACATACAATAAATTTTCTCCGTGATCGGGATTCGAACCCATGCCTAAAATTCCGCGCTTTACCAAGTCAGAGCTAGTGTTTGAAGTGCGAAAAGTCACAAGTCGTTTATGTTTTTTTTCTTAAACACATCAAGTGTATCTTATGTAATTTATATTTAATATTTTTTGATAGTTTTATATTTCTGTGTCATTCGATTTTTCCATAATGCATAACGTCAGTCAGTGTCTGCCATCTTGTGAATATAATAAAAATTATATAATATGAATATGTTCTTTTTTCCTATGAGTGTAGAAAAAGTTTAGTAAGCACCTAGTAAGTGTCAAAAACAATTTCAGCACTCGTGACTCGTGTATAAGTAACGTTTTGACATTTGGTACTATACTATTATATGCGGGTATTAATTTTAAGTGGCCATTGAAATTTAAAAAATACCATATAGACGCTTGGAGTCGTAAATTTATTCAACACCATCCATGAGCAAGCTTCTCATTTAAACTTTTTCAATCGCGTGAAAATACATATATTATGTTAAATTATTCCCATCTATTTTCGGTTACGTCTGAGAAGCTGTATAGAATTTGATGTTATGAACAAGGCATGCATTTCATATTTAGTATGAGAATATTATCCCAGACCTAAAATGAGATAAAAATTAGTATTTCCACTACTCAGATGTGAAAAAATAATAGATTGATTACTATCATAAAGCATTACAAAGTTTTCATTTAAAAAAAAACAATGCTCGTTTGTATCAATATATAAAAATATATAGAAATTGGATTTGCGGTTGGAAGTATAGAGATGTCGCTGTTCTCACGACTTTAACTTTCCCTTTACTTGGGGATATGTATCGATTGGAATTTTACTGTAATCTTCAGTCCATGATTAGGCTTGGACGGAAAATATCTACCTTGTACTGATGAGGCACAAACCAGTCTACAAGTGATGCTGACTGATTTCAAACCAGAATTGTTGGTTAAATATTGTATAGATCATACTGATCCCGTTGAACTAAGAAGTGTAATTGAATGTCTGTCGGGGCATATAGCCCGAGAAGTAACTGTCGCTTCTTGGTGAACGGTCTCTATCTTCATTTTATTTAAATAAAATAGATGGCAGAGATGAGACTTTCTCGATTAGGTAAGATTTTTTCAGCTACGGACTTAGTTATGAATTTTCAAAGAAGTAAAAAATGAATTAATATAATTTGTTCCTTGGAACTCGTTTCCATTAAACCTGAGGTGGATGATTTGATGTGAAACAGGAAAAACTTCAAAGGACGTTTCATTAACGTCCATTTTATCTTGGAATGCTCTATTCTTTTCAGCTTTGGAATACTTCAAAGAAGAATTATAAAATACATTATCTTATATATTTTTATAGTTGAATCCATTATTTTTTCTCCCAATGAAAATGTTTTGGAAAAAAATTTTCACCCAACCAAATACGAGATTCTCAGGATACACCTTATTAGGTCTCAGTTTCGCATGGAGTATTTTCAAAGCGGTCTCGTTTCGAACCAAAATAAATCTTGCACTAATGTGGGGGCACAAATAAAAACGAAGGACAATATTTACACTTATCCAAAACGAAGCTTTGGCGATAAGATTTTGAAAACAAATAAGCAATATTGTTAGCTGATGGGATAGAACTGGAGACTGAATATGGAGAAACATCAGATGAAAAGGTGAAAATGGGACTTTAAGGATGGAAAAGTGAATTAGAAAGTCAACTAATTTTTGATAATGTTTGAATGCGTCAAAATAGTGTTATTGAAGATTCTTTTATAGGTATGTTGAAGAATAGGATATATAACTATTAGTAGATCCTACTGTTAGGAACTTTAGGACGGTCCAACTTCTATTTTTCAATGTATTTTTATATTTTTACTTTTCCATCTACAGCCTTTGATCTGGAAGTTAGAAAAAGAGAATACCTTCAATTCTCCACTCACAATAAAACACTCTGGTGCACTGACGGATCCAAAACTGACAAAAGAAAAAGAGCTGAAGCCCATGGTGTTTTACCCTATCCTTAGTCTTTCCGAAAGTCAGGCAGAATTGTAACTCTCTGCATACCCCAGAGCAAGTCGTAAAGGGTCTGGTACTGTCTATAAAAACTAACAACCCTGGTCAACAACGCTTAGTGGGTTCAGAGGTACAAAAATAAAGTGGGCACACCCAAGCAAAGGGAAGGTTTGAAACAAAATCCTCTAGCTAGGTAGGTATTCCAAACACTACAATTTGGGGTGGATTGGAAAACGTTACGACCCTCAGTAAGCAACTGGTTGAAAAAACAAAAATGCATCTTGTAGAAGGCCAATAAGGCACTTTCGGTAAGTATATGAAAAGTGTAATCGAGATAACGAAAAGTATAAAGGTTGAGGTACCGAAGACGCGAAACTTCAATTGAATATACAGCAGGAATCAAATTAAAATTGTATTCAGTGAGAGAAAGGAAGGAGGATGTGGAAAATATCGATTAAAAAGGGGATTTTAAACGTGTGTAAACAGCTTCAGCTCATGGATTGATGTACTTATGTTGAAAAGTGTGGTGGAAGTTGTTTGGTAGACAATTATGAAATCTACAACAATATTCACTTCACTATTTAATGTAATGTCTTACAGCGAGTGTACAAGGGAAGCTGGAAGATTCTATTTGGTTGATGTGGTGAACATCTTTCAGGCTCCTGCAAGCCTCAATATGTTCTATTTCATTTATAAAAAAAGGATATGCGGAACTGTACAGCTAAAAACGAATGGTATAAGCAATTGAAACCATAGAAATACTACAGAAAGAGGCTATACGGTGCTGTGTGAGTGGGAATGTTCGCCTGAAATTCGATGAGAAAGTCTTTGACTGTGTTTATTCAGCATAAACGCTATTTAAAAAAGACATCTTCATAATCCTTCTTTCTTTCTCTCTTTTATGCTTACGGGATCCGAACCAGCTTGTTGCCTTTATCTGTAGTATCTCTATGATTGAAACTAATCAACTTATCGTGTATTTTCAATCTAACTGTTAAATTTTTTTTATTGGTATCTGTCTGAATTGATTTACAGTTATGTAAAATACAATATAATATGATCTTTAGTGATTTACATATTTAAAGTCCTATAAATTAATCTAATTTTGCCTTGAAACTCTGATTTTATTGATCAAACTTCCAAATATTATTAATTTGGAAGAATAAGCTTTTAAGTTGTGGGTAAGTGAGTTTTTCAAAGCAAAGCAGGTATATATTTTGGCTGGAACTACAAAAACCACGACCTGAACTAATCAAAAAATGAAATTTTCAAATTTAGATTGTAGTTAACGGTCATTTTTATAGGTATATGTTATTGCCCATGATTTTCTTCTAATTTTTTTCATACAGATGAGAAGGGGCCTGAGCCTTTCTGCGAAATCAGCTTCAGGTACTCACCTGAAGCCGAAAAAATAGGAGAACTGACCATTGGAAAGGTCTAGTATGGCTTAGACAATCAAATATTCTCCTGGGTCACTACAACCTGTTGAGATCAAATGAGTGCATGTCAAAGTAAAACTGAGCTAAGAGTTTTAAAAGGAGTCCTACCGGGACATTGTTGCCTCAATGGGCACCTTGAAAAGATCAAAATAGCTGAGGAAGAAGAATGTAGATTTTGTGGCATGGAAGAAGAAGCCGCCATCCACATACTTGCGAATTGCACAGGAAGTCTAGGGCATAGCACCTGGGAGATTACTGGATAAAAGAGGGACATTTATCTTATTTGAAGCCAGCAGTTATCCTGAAATTCTTCCTGGAAATAGGACTAAGGAAAATGAGACTCTTCCCAGATGATGGGTAGAAGTAAGGGGGCACAATAGATTTTTTAGGTCTCAGTGAATGTCACCCCAAAATACATAAATACATACATAGACAGATGAGAGTGTTACTGGATCAAATATTACAATTAGATCAAGTTGTTTTATATATTCACCTTTTTTTTAGCATCTTCTGTATACATTAACGTGACAAATCTACGTTGATCTTTTGCAAATTAATAATTGAGTAATTTGCATCTGGTTAACGTCGATGAATCACCGTTAAGACATCACAATTTTCACCAATTAACAAATAGGAAAGATGAAAGATATTTTAATATGGTTACGTTGTAGTTGGTTGGGATGCATCGATTTCAGAACACTCCTCATCAGTCAAGATACCAGCTTCAAGGTCTTTTATGTGCCATCGACCAATGTTTTTTCCCGTTTCATCTTTTAATTCATACACTAAGGGAGAGATAGCGCGATATACGGTACATTGTGAATATTTTGGTAAAAATTTAGCGGAAATATATCTGGCTTTGTCCGATTTCGGGTAGTTCTTCTTTCAAACCTGATCACCTACGTAGAACCTATGATCTCGTTTGCGCAAATTATAACGTTGACTATTCTGCCGATATGCTTTTTGCAATTTTTTTCTCACCACTCCGAAAATTTTAGACATTTCTTGTGTATCCTGAATTCGGTGGATTTTATCGGAAATGTTAACCTGATTATTTGCATTCTCTGCAATGATACCATAAAAATTTCCCGCGAACCGGTAAGACTACTCCCTGAACTGATATTAGTTTGGTCTTCACACCTGAGGTGCTTTCCACATTGAGTCACCGTTGCAATTCATCTTGCATTATTATTTTAAGGAAATAATGGGTAACAAAATTAATTTCACTCCCACTACTTTTTGGAAACATAGTTATAGTGGTGCTCTCGAATTCATTCGATGATTTTGTAGACATCGCTGAAATTATAAATTTTCGAAAAAAAAGTGGTCACACTTGTGGTAGTCTCGGCTTTAATCATGTTCATAATTATTCTTGCATTGTTTTGAACGTTTTTATAGCCGGGATTTCCATGAAAAAAATCAGCTGTCTACAGTCCATTTAACTTGTTTTCTCACTTCAGCTATCTTGGAACATTTAAACATGAGGATTTAACACTATACTATAATACTGGAGATTCCTGATTTCCACTGACTTCAATTGCTTGTTACGATGATCTTACTGGATCAGCTTACTTACAGCATAGACTTCCGTCCACGCTTAAATCACCCATACCAACGACAAATTCTTGGCTGATGTGGTGCTTCATCACCGGACACAGAAACCACTTCGACAGGGCGATAGAATGGAAAATTACGTCGTGAAGACTTTCTCATCCTATTTCCGGTAAATATTTAGTTTAGGTACAGCATGAGACGAAGCAGTCTGAAACTTTGACGTTAAGTATATCGAACATGACAGTTAATTTTGACAGGCACCAACGCAACACTAAAAGATAACCATTGTATCCTTCCTATACAGAGGGATTGTGATTGATAAGGAAGTTTGAAGAAGTTTTTAACAGCTATAAA
>CAJUYH010006252.1:0-20696 GCA_910591685.1 Galerucella tenella | reverse complement strand
CCCCCCCCTGTAATCAGTCAATAACACACAGTCGGTATCAATGTAATGATGTCTATTACGCACTGTAAAAAAAAGCACAGCTGTAAAGTAAATCGCACGGCTTCCCTAGCGACATATTAGCAACTGTCAATAGACGTCGCCATTTTATTCAAAATTTACTATTTGAAAACATTCGATATGGCTACGTTTAACTATGAAAAGCCCAAGTATGTATTGATTATATTTGAAAAATGGACTTTTGATTATCAACAATATATTGATAATGATTAAACGTTAGTTCTTATGTGCTTCTTTCATTGGTAATAGAGTAATAGAGATGGAGTTTACCAAGCACCTCTAATTGTGTAACTGTTATTTCTTTTGCTTCTTATAAATACAAGTACAAGTAGGTCGTAGGTATTGTATAGTACGTAACTCGTGCTGTGAAGCATTTTACGCACTCACGGAATTACACACTCGCCGCTACGCAGCATCGCGCGTAACTTTTCTATTCGTGCGTCCAGCCAAAAATAAGAAAAGCAGACGGAGAACTATCCTCAAATTATTTGCCAGGAAAATCGAAAAAATTATTTATGAAAGTCCTTCCCTTCCTAAGTTGGAAGGGTTATTAACATTCGTGGAAAAAATATAATATTCTCCTGGGACATAATGACTATTGGTCTCTTGGGTGCTCATGACGCGAGTTGTGGGTGCAAACATCGTCAAAATAGCCTTATGTTTGTTGAATAAATGATACGATTTTCTTCAAACTTCATAAATGAGATAACCTATGTGACAAGGACATTATGTGACATTCATATGACTGGACGTATAAACACATTATTATAACTATTTGTTTATCTAATTCCGCTATCAAATGTGACACTTCAAGTCACTCGCGTAATTTGCAAAACTCACTGGCGCTCGTTTAAGACCTGCCTTATACGAGGTCACCTCTCAAGAAGCTTGTGTTTCTAGTACGCACATCCTACAAGTTAATATAAAGTTGTGATGCCTTTTGGCCGAAATATTATTTATTAATTATTTAAATTATTATTATGGTATTATTATGAATAAAGACATAAATTCCCTTGAAGCTAATTTCAATAAAGCATGAATCGTTTACAAATATGAAATAGAAAGGTCGCACGTAGGAAGTCAAGTTCAGAGCGTGAAATAAACATAAACAGAATTGTTTATAAGAGGTTCAATAAAACACGAAGTCCAAACCACAATATTTTAATATTGTCCGAACAAAGAAGGACAAGTAACTTGCTACTAGTTTCGGTAAAACATTACCATCATCAGGCTATAAAAAGAAAGATAACAGGTACAATCCAGAAAAATAAGATCTTATCGAAGACATGTTAAATCTCATACAGAATACTACTAAGTAATGTAATACAAAGTTCATAGTTAATAAATTCAAATTGAGAATACAAGATAACTCAAATTACATTTAAATATCAAAAATGATAAAAAGTTTTTGCTTTGAAAAAGATATGAAAATACAAGTAATTGTAAATTATGATATGTTAAAAATTGATAAGAAAGAGTGATGTAATAAAATAAAATTATCAATAGTTACCTTAATGAAACATTTACAACTGCAAAACGGTAAGTTGCGATCCAAAAATTACTCAAAGGTATGGTACTACAACATGACATTAATAAATGTGGTATGGAAAGAAAAGAAATTTTAAGTTTTGAAACATACTTTAAAGTTTAAACTTTAATTGTTACTTTAATAAATGGTAAAAACGTAGTGAAGGGGGAAATTTTTGTTGAATTAAATTTTGAAATGTCTAGTGAATGTCTTTTTAAATTTTAATTTTAATTTTCCAAATAGACCTTTAATAAAAAAGGATTTAGTGACAGAAGAACAAGAGAAAGAAATTATTAAAATTTCAACATGTGGAACATGTCGAACTTTTAATTGTAGCCATGAAAATGGACTGACATTAATAGCCACTGAAATTGTGGTTAAATTGGTCACAAAGACCAGAAACAACATTAAAAAGATGGAGTACATAATTGATATTAAATGAAATATCCATTTATGCTTATTAGATTAATTATTGATTAATAATTGGCACTAAACTGAACTATTCACGATAACGTGCACGTTTATGTGTTAATACCAAATGGTGCTGGAAGTGTAACAAGAATGACATTTAACAATTACTTGATATAAACTTTAAAAATTAAAAAATTGTAGTACAGTTCTATGGATAATTTTCGGCTAACAATCAATCAACTGAATATGTGAAATTTCTATGTTTTAATTAAAAAAAAGAAGAAGAAGAAGAAGAAGAAGAAGAAAGTGTCATTACAGTATAAACAAATCTTACTAGTCAGGCATTGTTATCTATAATTAGAATATATATAAAAATTAAAAATTATTATCAAAACAAAATATAAAACAGAACTATCCAACAATAATCATGTTAATCAATAATTAAATCAGAGGGTAAATGTAAAAAAATATAATCTTCAGCAGAAGGGATCTGTTCATTCAAGCAAGTGATTCTATTGTCCAATGAGGCTCTATGAATTTCCATACTTTCTATTAAATTCATCCTATTACCTTTATTACAAGCATGAAGAATATTAACTTCAAAAGACTCCGGAGAATGATGTTCCGTTAAAATGTGATTAGCAAAAGCTGAAGGAGAGTTATGAAATTCGTAGTTTGAATATTTTTTAATACAATTCTTATGTTCCATTATACGGTATTCTAGTCTACGACCACTTTGACCTACGTATACAGCATCGCAATCGTAACAAGAAATCTTGTAAACACCTGCTTTATGCAAAATCGGAATTGTTTATATTTACTAAACGGTGAACTTGACTCGTCGTATAAATATGTTAACGATAGTGTTTTAAGATTCATTCTTAATCAATTCTAAATATATTATATCATATTCAAAATGTATTCTATTCATCGTAATCATTCTAATTAATATTCTAATTAGTACTAGTAATAAGTGAGTTAATGTATAATAGTAAAGTAAGGTAATAAAGAGAACATGTCCCAGTGATTCCAGTAGTTGTTTTATTCTTGTGAGATGACACACCAAGTGACCAGCAACACCACCTATTCAGAGGCCCTTCCACACTTCTAATTCACCAAGTATCCATAGTAGGATACATACATTACACCCACAAAGTCATTTTCAAGAAACCTTAACGCATTAGAAGCATTTCAACTCATAAGTACAGCAATTTTTTTTCGCATCTTCTCCGAAATAAGTCTAGATGTCCAGCATTCAGTTTAGTTCCTGCCAACAAACCCTACCTCTCATGTAGTCCTATTAATTTACGAACATAATCCCACTGTGTTTGGCTATCTTTGCTATATTTCAGAATATCACTTTCTATTCCAAATGTATTTCTAACCAATTGGAACATAAGACATGGATAAAAAAAGTAAACATCAACATGTGCTGTTCGATGGATGAAATGTGTCGTTGTTGGAAAACAATCCAACACATTTATTTATATTCAAATCTTCTCAACGTGATAGCTCTGCACACGCTCGAATTTCACCAGATGTGGTTTCTTAGGTCAACCCGTTCCTTTTCCGCGCCTGGTATAGGCCTATCTCAAGTAAGCCACTTGCCATTTTTATTCCAAAAAGGCAGTCTTGAAACAAAAGCCAAAAACTCATAATCTTTCAAACACAAAATTTGCTCTTTACTTTAAAGGTCAATTATTGATCTCTCACTCACTATTCTAAGTTCTAAGGTAGGACGTACCGGGTGGTTAACTAAGAACGGCCGTCGGCCATATCTCAGGAATGGATTATAGCACAGGTTCGGGAGAAAAAATTTATGGTAGAAGTGGCCTCGAGAAACGCCTTGAAATTATTTTCAGAATTGTAGGTCCACCGCTAGAGGGCGTATTTGACAGTTGAAATTTCAAAATTCACTCAATTAAGGAGAATATTAAATATTATAATCAGATTCCTCGATTCTGCATATTTTTAATACAGCAAGTTTAAGTCTATCTCTTTAAATAAGGGGTGGGGGAGAGTGGGAACCTACTACGGAAAAACGCCTGTAGTTCCGGTTCCGCTTGACCGATTTTGATAAACTTGATGTTGTTCGGAAGAGCTTTTGTTGAACAATAGAAAAGTTGTAAATATGAAGCAATCTGATCAATAACATGAATGCTAGAGGGGGCTGTTCTATTTTTTTTAAATATTGTGTTTTCTAGTAACAATTTTAAATGGAAGCTTACAAATTGAAGTAGGTCTTTAAAAAATGGACTAAATTAGTAATAAAACACCGCAAAGCGCGAGGCGATATCTCTCTCTCTCTCTCTCTCTCTCTCTCTCTCTCGTGTTTTATGGGCTCCGCTTTGGTACGAATCTCGTGTTCAACGAGATAGATAAGTGCAGCCTAACTTCTTCTCATGGCCTTGGAAGTAGACTCTATCAACTCTTCCAATTTCACCTTTTGAGCCACCGACGGGTGCTCTAAGGATTGTATGGCCGAGGCATAGGTACAAGGTAACTCACCCTTAGTCCTAAAAGACCATTGTCCCGAATACAAATCATGCATAATTTCCAAAAGTCTATTCCTAAGATAAGCGAATGCGGCAGGCTGGGCACTCCCATCAACTCTAGCACCCTCACTAACTCTTGCAGCTGTAGAGGAACCATAATGGATCCCAGGATTTCACACGTACCACCATTTACATTACATTCTCCTGGCGATGGAGACGTATTAGGAGAACAAACTGACTCCAGTTGTTTCTAGCAGGACCCACCAACAACTATCTTAGATCAGCTGCTATCTGAAAGAGCTAAGAATTGCGTCCCTAACATGTTAATCGTAAGATAGGGACGATTGTCTTCTTATTAATGGGAGATTACGAAATCTAATAAAACTGATAGTGACGACGGAAATAAAAACCTTGATTGAGTCGGACGTTTGACAGTGAGTCCCTACCGACCTTTTGAGGGCCCCTCTTCCTGTTTCTTGAACAGGTAGGGCAGTTTTGAATCAATACTCCTCGATAACCACACTTGAAACAAAATTCTGGTCCTGCGGAGTCTATATGAATTTTTTCCCACATCATTTCCGGAATAGGCCAGGATGCAAGAACCATTTTGGTCGGGAACTTCGAAGCATGTAAACAATTTACGCATTTATGTACATATTCTCCTCTATCTATGCCAGGCCAGTATACGTTATTTCTTGCTAGAGCCTTCATTCTGTCTTTACCTGGATGTCCTTTGTGTAGTTGTTTGAGAAATATAGCTTGGAATTTTTTGGGATGACTATGCGGCGACCAAAAAATATACAGTCTTCAACTATAGAAAGTGAATTCATTCGATTTGAGAATTGTTGAAGCTGTAAATCTGTTACCTTATAAGGCCAGTTATTAGACACTTGTTTTAGGGTGACATCTTTTGAAAATTCCGAGACTACCATTTTGGCTGTAACTGGTAAATGTTCCAAAGCATCGTTTGAAATTTGTTTCACGCTGGTTCCTAAGTGTTTGAATTGTTGCATAGATTTCTTGCATTTGTCGTATTTAGGTCTAAAACCATAATCTTGAATTCGTTCAAGTACAGAATAAAGATTTGTATTGTGTTCTTCCATTGCTTTTCCTGATATGATAATGTCATGGAGATAATAATATGCAACAACCATATCCATGCCGGCGAGCATTGTATCCATGAGTTGTTGGAATGCTCCATGTGCCGTTTTGACCCCAAATGACAGGCGTTTGGAATTATACGACCCCTTGTGAGTAGTGATGGTTAAAAGTTTCTTGGATTCATCATCTACTTCCACTTGAAGGTGGGCATCATATAAACCTAAGTTACTGAAGATTATACCGTGTGCTATTTTAAGAAATATATTTTCAGGAACAGGTAACGGATAACAGTGTGATTATAGAGATTCGTTGAGACCAGTGGAGTAGTCGGCGCATATTCGTAGTTTTCCCGTATGCTTCTTAACTACAACAATTGGTTCAAACCAATTAAAAAATAGGTAGGTGTGATTGCTCCTCGTTCTTCCAATCGGCATAACTTAACCTATCCCCTCAACTGCTTAACTGAGGTTGAATGCTACAGGATGCTTTGGACGAAGCAATGGCTCAGAGTCTGGCTTAAGGTAGAGTTTAACTTTATGTTTTGTGCAATGACCCAGTCCTTCTTCAAAAACTTCATCAATATCACTTTCAAGTTTTTCTCTCGTGATGAAAGTTTCAATTTTCGAACAAAGTTTGTTAATGGGTACTTCGTATATTTAAATTTCTGACTGGAGTGACGTAGCAATTTGCAGTTTGAATAATTGTCCATCCGGACTTGGCATTCAATTTCACCCATAAGATCTACTGTTTTTCCACAAGCGTTAAATGCAACATTCGACGTATTCGAAATAATCGGTTCTCCAATTTTTTTCTATAATGTCTGAGGCACTGTCAAATTGAAGTGATATACTTGTTGACCATTCACAGATACTGTTATGTATTCACGAGGAGCATTGATTTGGTTTACGGTAATTGTCTTTAACTGCTTCTTTTAAAACTTGTTTTTTTTGTTCTGAGTGGGCGTCGTACTTCCATTGTCTGTAGATTCTCTGGTTTTGATTGATTTCTTTTTAATACATGAACAGTAACCTCCTCTGTGTCCAATTCTGGAACATACCTTGCATATGTGTGTTGCGAATATTGGCAAGATTCCTTGAATTGCGTGATTATTTTAAACCTATTATGAATATAAGGCACTTAAACTGATTCTCGCTCAGTCTTTTCAAATCAAAAACTTCGCAATGGTTGCTTACGTAACCTGCGTAAGTCAAAAAATCATTGGTGATGTTTTTTTCCGCCTGTTAGCATTTATGGAGCATTATAAATAAAGATACTGGTTTTTCCAGAATTATTTTCACAATTTTTATGGTAGTTTCAAAATTATTATCTCGTGGATGTTTTGGAAGAATGAAACTTGTGTAACTTTCGTTTGCTTGTATATTCAATTTCCTAATAATGGGTCTGACCTTAGCTGCATCATCTAGTCTTGAGGCGTATTTGGGGAATAAGTCTTCGTATCTGTTTTACCAAGATTCGAATGTAATGATGTTATCGGGGTGTAGTACAAATTCCCAGCATTTTTTGTAATATTTCTGGTTCCATGATCCTCGTCGCCAACTGCTAACTACTGTAGATAATAATTATTCAACTCGTTAATTATTGAGAATAGAATATATCAATCATAAAAGTACAGAAGACATCTTTTTGAATTATCGTGGTAAAATCTCCCTGACATATATCTGACCATAAAATAATCTTATATCCTAGGTAGTAGTAGTAGTATACACCTTTGCATTGGAGGATTTGGTTTATAAAACAAGGAGATAAGCGGTTCATCTACATTCCGAGGGAAGGGTTGGTTTGGATACGCTCTGGTTTCAAAAACCCCATCAGCTTTCTCCTGACTGAGTATGGCTACTGGTGTTGAGGAGGAGACTACGCCTGCCCTAGCTAGGGGGAATACGCCCGTCTCATGATTAAATGAGGCGACTACGTCCTCTCGACCCGGTCTGTATCCTTGTTGTGGCCTAGTTGCTTCGTAAGCTAAATTGAGTCTACCGAATAATTGTCTTGCTGGATCAGCCAATTTTAATTATTCTGTTTATATTGTCCCATCTAGGAAAGAAATAGTTTAAAAATAAATATCTAGTCTAGTTTCAACCCAAAATAACAAAAATAATGAACCAGATATTCTAAAACGAGTAAATTCTTAAAATAGAACCTCTGTCCGAAATCTAATCCAAACGAGTGATTCGGTATCGATATCTACTCGATGCCTTTAAAATTTGTTTTCACTAGACCATAAAAAACTAACCGATAGGCAGATTTGAAATTTATAGGTACCAGCCACAGTTAGTGGATGTATAACCCCAACGTAGATGACCATAAATTAGAATAACGTCATGTATCTAATATCTTTAGATCACCATTCTTGTCAAAAAATCGGGATTTTTCATTGTCTGCGAACATAATAGCCTTTGTTTTGGTACACTGTTTTGGTACACCGTGCTGAGAATATGTTCAATCCTGAGCCTGGTACAAACATTACATGGGAGAGGCCAATTCTCATTAATTTTTTACCATTTCAGGCCCACAGCGGAATTTTTTCAGTGTCTTCCACCCCAAGCTTTGGTCCATTTCCGACTTGTACCATTTTGTTTATTCTAAGTATGTCCATGGTTGCGAATCTGCTTCTGTCCAACACATATGTTCAATGGCACCAGAGTCCAAGCACCAGTTACCTATTATTAATATATTTAATTCTCGGATCGAACAAGCTAGAAAAGCGATTGTATCTGTTTCTTCTTCTTTCGTATTTGTTGCTTTTTTTCCTTTTTCCAACCCAAATCTCCACAGTATGATTTGGCTTTTTGCAATTAATACAAATTCTTTCAATATTTCAGATTTTCATATGTTTAGATTCATTTGCGTTCCTGAAGTAGCATTTTTTGGTGATGCCTTCCTTAAGATTAAATATGGCAACGTATCTCCGTTTGATTTTCATTATTTGTTATTATATAAAGAGCAATTGAACCTTCTTGTGACTTGAACCACTCTTCTTTTAACAACATCTACGACGTTATCCAAGGGAACGGATTCCCACACAGAGCGAAAATGCTTAGATATCGAAAAAAAAATATAATCATTTTAACACTTTATGAAGTTTTGAAAAATATTTTTTAAAAACAGTGTCCGTTCAACAAAGGAGAAATATCTACTTCCCGGGCAAGGAGCACCGACGGGCTATGAATTACACTTCTTAGTCAAACAGGGTCGGTATGATCTACGAAATTCAACCAACTATTCTGGTTTGCAATTAGAGAAGACAACATAACTTGCCAATGAGCTTGTGGTCAAATTTTTTCAATTTCACTTCGCAGTTGTTGTGAAGATGTCGCTACTGTCAAAACTTTAACATTTCCCTTACTCAAAGACAGGTATAGAATTTTATTTCATCGTTGTCTTCAGTCCAGGACTATGATCTCACAGCTTCTGGACTGATGTCTAAGAAGTGCTGATAAGGCGCAAATACGCCGAAACCGGTCTGCAAGTGTGCCTTCTTATTGCAAACCAGAATGGTTTGTTATGATCATGCCGACCTCGTTTTCATTTTAATTGAAAGTCGACTTCGCCTTCCATTTTTATTTTATGTGTGTCCCTGGGCCCATAACCTATTGGAATTTCCTGCACAGTGTAATTGATTGAACCGGAACTGGAATTATTACAGATTGCGATTTGATGCCATAATCTCACAATTTCCAATAAAATTACATGCTACTTAACTTTTCGATTATTAAACAGAATACAAAACAGATAAACCTATAGACGTGAAAGTTTATAGGATGAACTTGAATGAAAAAATAAGGTTTCAAACCCATCCATCTGAAGCGCTAGTTGCAATTGAGTTGACGAAACGGGCGAGAAAAACTCATTTGGTACTAGTTTAAATATGAGCGGAGAAAAACGATCTGGTGGAATAAATTTCACGACACGCGAAAAAACATTATTGTTAGTACAATCTTTACTTCAAAATATTGCGATTTAAATCAACTATCCTCAATAAAATGTTGATATTGAAAGAGCTTCTGGGTGTTGAACATGAAATTTCAATACTCGTTTTTTAAAATAACTTTAACGCTTTTGGACCATTGGGCACAAAAATTTGATGCTGGGGGTTTTTGGATATAAGAAATCAGAATTTTGTACCCATTACAATGTATTTTGTAGAGGGCGAAACATAGGCCACGTATGCGGCATAAATGTAGGTACTCAAAACATTTTTGCCCTTCACATTAGCGCTACTTTTGTAGAAAATGATCAAAGCCACATCATTACAACAAAACAAAAATATATTTGTTAGTATCCACAACGGTTTTAGAGATAATCACATTTTAGTAATTAACTACATATTATTTAATAAAATTACGTTCGAAAAATGTAGTTGTGTGTACGATAATTATTATTCTTGAATATTAGAAGTACCATTTTATTTTATTTTTTTTGTTTCGAAAGCCGATGCCGGGAGCACTGCAGTCTATTGGCTTATTGTCTATACTCCCAATTTAGTCCACCCATTCAGTTATCCCCGTACCTTCGAGTAGACGATATGGGTCCATTGGATGTGTGCCATATACCTCAGGTGGCACATTGGCTCCTCCGAAGATTGTTTGTCTCTTCGAGTCCAGTGCCTCACAGTCAGATAAGATATGGGTTACGGTCTCGGTCTCCATGCCACAAAGTCTGCAGCTGAGCTCCCCGTTATATAACCCTATTTTATGCAGGTGATCTTTTACCGGGGTGTGACCCGTTGGATAACCTGTAATAATTCTTAGCTTATTCCTACTAATATTCAGTAGTTCTTCGCTCTTCGTGTTTCTCCACTGAAGTCTATGTTGGCTTTGTACCCAATTTTTGTATTTTGGTCCAACATATGCTGTTGCTGAATCTCTTCTCCCGAGTTCATCAGCTTGTTCATTTCCAGAAATACCGTTATGTCCCGGCACCCACACCAGTCTTACTTTAATGTGGTCTGCTAGTTCATTTAGTTCTTTCTGGCATTCTTTTACCAGTTTGGATGTTACCTTGAGGCTGCTTAAAGCTGCAAGGGCTGCCTGGTGGTTCTCATTAATTCACTATACACCCCTGCTCCTGTCCCTTCCCCAGTCTGTGTACCAGGTCTCTTCTCGGGGAAACTTCAGTCTGCTTTTGTCTTGCCAGTCCTTTCTATGAGGTATTTTTACCTCATATTTGGGACTAGGGAGCAGTTTAGTGGCCATATAGTTTGTTTTCATATCTAAAATGGCTCCACTTATAATGTACTTAATGGACATGTGTCCTGATCTAATTATTTTGTTGCTCAGGTTACTTTGATGCCTGAATAGTCCCATCCTTGCTTCCCCCATTATCACGAAGTGTGATAGAGGAAGGCCAAATAAGGCTGCTCGTGCTGCCGTTGGCGTGCTTCTCATACACACTGCAATACTGAGACAATCAAGTCTTTGCACCTTGCCTAGTCTCATCATTGCACTCTTTTGTGTCGTCCTTGTCCACCAGACCAAAGACGCATATGTTATTATGGGTTCAACCCCCACACTGTATATCCAGTGTATCATTCAACTCAACCTCCATGATCTTCCACAAGTTCGTCTTGCCATCATTATTGTGGTTTCCTTGTTGCTACTTTTTCCATTTGTTTGGTCCATGTTAATCTCGAGATATTTAACATCCCGAGATATTTAACATCCATAACCATTTGAATCTCCGTACCTTGGAGGAATAGTGGTCCCAATCCCAATAGGTCGCCTCTTTTGGTATAGGGTAATATGTTTGAGTTGGTGGGACTTATGTTTAAACCCACCTTTTCCGTCCATTTTGTTACTATGTTCAGAGCCTGTTGCATGCGCTCTTTGACCGTAGTATTGAATCTGCCTTGTGATATGATGACCAGATCGTCCGCATATCCTAAGATAGTATGGTGTTCCTTTTTGAGTCTCCTTATCAGTCCGTTCATAACAAGGTTCCATATTAGAGGAGACAGCACACCTCCTTGAATACCGGGCTGATAATATTTCACCCATCAAGGTTGAAAAGATCGTTTGGTCTTTCAGCACGCAGTCTATCCATCTGCAGCTTGTCTCGTCAATTTGCTTTTGACGAATTGCCCCAGTGATTACTTTGTGAGAGGTGTTAACAAAGGCACCTTTTATGTCAAGGAAGGCTGCTAATGATACTTCCTTATTTTCGAGAGCGTACTCTATTCCTTGAGCTGGGTGATGGGGTGCTGTCTCTGTGGATATTTCTGGTCTGTATGCATATTGATCCCGGTCGATTGGTTTTTCTACCAACGATCCTCCTCTAATGTGCATGTCTACTAGTTTTTCCAATGTCTTCAGTACAAATGACATCAGACTTATGGGTCCCAAGGACTTTGCTTTATTATCACCTGTTTTACCAGGTTTGGGAATAAAGACCACCCTAACATTTCTGCAGACCTTTGGTATGTACTCTAGTCCCATGCTTGCTTTAAGGATCGTACACAGTCTGCTAAGTATAATGCCGTTTGCCTTTTGCAGCATAATTGGATAAATATATAGTACCATACATATTTTTTATGTTAACTGCTACTATACCCTAATACTGTTCGTCTTAATACTGAAAAAACTAATTATCGTCCACACTAAAATTTTTGAACGTTATTCCATTAATTAATAATTATGTAGTTAATCCTGAAATGTGATTATCTCTAAAACCGTTGAGATTTGGGAATACTAACAGATATACCCTTTTTGATGTAATTATGTAGCTTTAATTATTTTTCACAAAAGTAGCGCTAATGTGAAATGCAAATGAGTTTGCGAGGGTCGGGGTTATCTTGTTATGAACGGTTCCTGTCACTACCTATGTCATCTTGATCCAGCAGCTCCCGAATGCGACGACTTTTCACGCGCCTCTCCGCTACAGTTGTCGCATAATATCACCTCTAGGAATGCTTGATAAAGAAACGTCAGAACGCCACGTTTTTTCACCGTCACCACATTTTTTTTGCTTGTACATTTTCCGCACACAAAACAGTTCACAGTGTTTATAGAACACGTCTGCCCGTCACTAAGCGTATTCATAAACTGAAATTGAAAATAAAACTTAATATTTTCCTCATGTATTGAAATTCCCATATATGAAGCGGTATCTTTTCGGCGAAAATTTCCCGGTAGAATCCGGAAATTTCCCGGTAGAATTCGAAAATTTCCCGCTAGCTATCGAAACTTTCCCTACAGGTCCGTAACTATGGTAACGAGTGTTGAAATTGCGCATTTGTCATTTTGACATGCCAAATTTGAAAATTCGTGGAATGTCGCGATTTGGACAAGATTCATTAAGTTCTATTCAGGAAAAAATGACCGGAAGTACATCCAAAATACAATACTCTTATTTTTTATACTAGAGAAATATTCTACCGAATTACACTCGTGGGTCAAAATAAACCTGATAATTTGGATACACCTGTGTAATTTCTTCCGATAATGCACGGAGATTTTACCTCCACATCTTTTCAAGTATTAAAGGCGGATTCATGCAACGTTCATTATCATTAAATTTTCATTATATTATAACTACATTCACATTAGAAAAAATTTAATTACTATAGTTTCCTATATGATGTTCATGCAACAACATTATTGAATTACAATTACACTATTGCATTAAGAAGTTGGTCTACTTTCAACTATGAATTATAATTACATTATATTTTTAGTGAAAACCATGAAATCGTATGCGCCAAAAATGTTACAGCTGCCATTCGGACTATTCTATTTCGAGCAGCCACTAATACTTTCAAAAGTAGTGAAGCTGATAATATTTCAACACGTTTTTGCCGAGAGAACCTCATAGCTTCCAAATAATTGCAAATCACAGACTTTCCAATACAACCACAAACGATTCAAATAATATGACGTTCATCAATTGCCAGTCTTGTCAGTTCATAATTAACTTGTTCCATGAACTGGTTTGATTAGACAGTGATATAGTATATTAAGTATTAAGAACGGTAAGGGTTGTTTACCGGTCGACAGAAATGTTTGGAGGGTGAGCGTAGCGAGGCCTCCAATTTTGCTGGAGACCGGTATTACCCTTAACGTTCGAGATGCTTATACCATTTTTTGCGCAATCGTATTGAAATAAATTTCGAATAAAATAATTTAAATTTCTTCGAAATGAACGAAATGTCAAAAGTGTCTTTTATACTTCTCGATCAGTTTGAAATATAATTTGCATTTTGGTGAAATTGTTTTTATGCTCTATTTATTACTTTTTACATTGTTCTGTTCGGTTCTGTTCATAAAAAAAATATGAATATTTTTTTTGTTCCTTTTGTGTAATGAATGAAGTAATCTATTATCAAGGACCACTTAAATGTCGGCGGGCGTAATTTCGGCCGGTAATCCCTTGGCCTACCTGCATAAATCAAGGGGTACCATTTATGACAGGGGTAATTTCGGCCGAGGGGTTGATGTTTACGATGAGATTAAAATATTGGTAATTACGCTTAATAGTTTCTGTAAAATATTAATTGTGTATTTATTTGGAAATACCTAATCCTGTGTACCTGTCGGAAATACCTTTAATTTACTTATCTCTTTATTCTAATAACTATGTTGTACCTACTTAAGATTATTCCTTTAAATGTATAAAATTCACAAATAACAGGTATAAAATTATTATAGCTAGTCAGTATTATAACTTATCTTGAAGCTACTAGTCGATAGAAAGCATAAAATATATTATTTGTATACGATGGCATCAGTTTCAGTAAGTAAGAGTTCACGCGGTTGTGACTTACTAGTTGTAGAAAAGTTTCAGTTTTGTAAACAGGACGTATTAAAAAGTGGTGAAGTACGTTGGAGGTGTATAAAGAAAAATTTAAGATGTTTAGCCAAACTGTACACTGTTGGTGCGGAATACACAGTTACTAGAAGTGAATTAATCCACAACCACGAGTCCGATGAAACTACGTTGGAGAGAAAAATAGTGACGACTTCACGCAAGCGCAAAGCTGAGGAAGACATATCGGAGAAACCTTCAAAAATTATTAAAAGCGTTCTTTCAAATCATTTGCCAGAGAATTTGTCATCGATAGATGTCAGTCTAATAAGAAGAAATTTGTACAACAGCCGCCGTAAGCTCTTACCAGCCCTGCCTAAGGATATTCACGATGTACATTCTGTACTCGATAGTTATGGACCTAAAACCACAACAGATGAAAATTTTTTGTTTATTAACAGCACAGCTGATAATATCATTGTTTTTTCTTGCCATACAAATATAATAAGTTTATGTAAAATGAAAGATTTTTACATGGATGGCACATTTTCTTATTGTACAAAATATTTTTATCAGTTATTTACCATCCATGGACTGGAAAATGGGCATTATGTTCCTCTTTTGTATTGTCTGTTGCCCAATAAGACCAGTGACACATATATGAGACTTTTTCTGTTGGTAAAATCTAAAAATTTTGAACTTTATAATATTGTTTTTGAACCGAAGGAGGTATTTGTGGATTTTGAAATCGCGATTCATAACGCATTAAAAGTTGTCTTTCCCAAAACCAAACTAAATGGTTGTAGATTCCACTTGCACCAGGCGTGGTATAGGAAAATACAATCATTAGGGTTAACCCAAATGTATAAAGATAAAAACTGCGAGGAAAGCAAATGGCTTACTCATATTTTTGGGCTAACTTATTTAGACCCCTCTGAAGTTGAAGATTGTTTCATATTTGATCTCATGTCATACAAACCGGACCATAAACTTATAGATAAATACGCAGACTATTTATTAGAAAACTTAATAGCGCCAGAATCTCATTTTCCACCAAATATATGGGCATATGAAAACCCATCAATTAAAAGAACCACAAATGCCTGCGAATCATTCCATTCGCACTTTAATTCTAGTTTTTATTCAAGTCACCCTTCTATATTTATTTTTATAGAAAAATTAGAAGATTGTCAGATCAATGCATATTTAAAAATAAAAAATTTAAAAATTCCAGCAAAAATTAAAGACAAACAAGTAAAAAACAAACTAAAATTTATCGAAAACATGGTAAATATGCTTCGATCTGACAATATTTCTAGAATTAATTTCGTTAAATCTGTATCACATCAAAACGTTTTTTAAAAATTTATAGTTTACCTAAGTTATAGAAATAAAATGATGTAATAATTTTATTGAAATAAAGAAATATTTTAATATAAAGCATTCTGTTATTTTATTTGATTTGCGACCGAAAATACCTATGAGATAAGGAAGCAACTTAAAACCTCCGGCCGAATTTACCTACCGGCTTTTAGTACCTGCCCTTTTTCCGGCCGAAATTACATCCGCCCCTTAAATGTATGTAGAGCTGAGACGTCGGTAAGTAATTTACTTACCGACGTCTGAACGGTAAGTAAATCACTTACCGACGTGTTAGACTATGAAACCAGTAAACACAACCTACCGTCCTGACAACCGATGCTGTGAATAAACAAAAAAGATCGATCGTGCAAAAATGTAATTTGAGTGTAGTTTGTTATAATATAATGAGAATGTAATTATAATGCTCGTTGCATGAATCGGAAGATATCATTTCTACCAAAAAATTGATAAGAAAACAACTTCGCTTTTTTCAATTTTTCCTGTAAAATTGAAAATAAACGAAAAACAAACAAAAATCATCCCATTCTTTTGGAGGATAAATCGGCAAATATCGATGATAGTAATAATTGGGGACAGCCAAAATTATAGTAAACTCAATTTCAAAAAAATTTGTAGTGACTACCATTGCTCGTGTCAAATTGAATATAAATGAGTTATTCAATAAACACAAATTGACCTATACCGTTCTAACTCTTTAGGAATTTGGAAATTACTTTCCTAAGAGTAGACCGTTCACTTTGAAAAATAATTTTCAAATTTGTGATGCGTTATAATAGTACCTTACTCAAATATGACAATTTTCACAGAAAACTGTTATTAAGCAAAAAAATTGACCCAATTCAAGGTGGCGCAATGGACCGACTACCACGCAAAACTAAAATTAGAACACCATTGGCCCCCACCAACGAATTCTGAAGGAAGATTGCTTCTTAAAATTTTTAAGCTAATCCGATTGTGCTGCGTTTATATAGGGACGCAATTCTCCATTTCCAAGTGACTCCACTGGCACTGGAACTTATTGGGTACATCATCATAATGAAACGGGGTGTCGTTTCGGTGAGATTTTAAGAATTGCTGTGATACTCTTGGAAATCGTTAATAAGGAATAATGGTTATCTCGCAATTCATATAACATGCAAATCTAGTAGGCCGTGAGCTGATTAATGATATATATATATATATATATATATATCAACCAATATATAATCAACCAAGAGAAGATGGTTAGGTTGAGGTTTAGTTGTCTTCAAGACATAAGTGGAGTTGGTGGTAGAAAGACCAGCAAAGTTTGGTCGGCCATCTATGAACAACAAGACAAACCTCTTGCGTAGTGGCTGAAATACCGATACCTTCTCCACACCCATCTTTGAGTTATATATATATATATATATATATATATAACTGAATAAATTAGATATCGACTCAACTATCTTTTTTTTGATTATATATATATATATATATTTATTTTGTTTTGGTATAGACTGTGAGTTTATAGTAGAGTGGTGATTTAGTTTTATTGCTATTTTAATAATCATTCCCAGTAACTAATAGCACCTTGGTGCTTCAGTAATAAGTAGCTTTTTTTCTGTTGGAGAATAATTAATATAATTAAAAATAGGTGGGATATTTTTAATGGAATTTTTTCCACTACTAGATGTGAAGTTGACAATTATTGCTTCTTCCAGCCAACTGAGGAGTTGAATTTCTCTATTAGTGGAATGAACAAATTCAAATATTTTGAGAATTCAGAAATAGTATTAAAAAAACTTGTGCTACATAATTTTGTATACCCAGGAGATTGTCTTTAACATATTTGCTGCTTGAAGTTACCTATCAAGATAAAATAATTCGAATAAGAATGTCATTAGTTTGAAATTAGCGCTCAACCAAAAATGACTGATAACATAATGAGTACGTTCATAATATATCGAAAAGTGAGTGTACCTACTTGTCAGTCAGACGACGGAGTGAACGCTTCTCGTGGTGCGTTTGTGAATTATTTTAATTTTTTGTCTCAAATTTGGCTAGTAATTGAAAAATTGTATAAACACCATGGTGTTGAAGACATTTATAAACCTCCCACCTTAATCTTGGTGCTTGGTCAATAATAATAGTCTTGATGTATTTATAATAATATACTATTTTTCACAGATTCGGAATTATATCACATTTAATCTATTGGAGTTGCTGCCGACGCCGTTGATCCAACGATTATTACCAATGAACGGCGCTGCTACTGTAATTAGCAATTTACCGGAATTTCCCAAAATTGTGGTTTTTAATGGCCATGAAGTTGAAGATGCATACTTCTTCACCGTACAACGAGATCAAATGGGTGAGTTAGGTTTAATTCAATAAAAATTATGTTATGGAACAGTTTAAGATATTTAGATGGTTTTTGGAAAAATTATAAGTCAAAAAGTGGATATTTTATTGTATTTTTTTTAAATCAGTTTTGCTAGGAAGGTACAAGATCGGCTAAATGTACCTTTTCAGATTTTGTTTTGTTTTAATCGATAATATCTTATCATAAAATATTGCCGTATCCTTTTTAACAGGTTTTCGTTAAAAAAATATCGAAAGTGCGTGAAGTAAGCGCTGTAGAAGCAAACCTCGAAATTGTTTAATATTGACAATATTCCAGAGAATCACGTTACTGACATGTCTGCTATATTATGATGGAGAGCATAGATAAAAAAATACTTTTAGATTGGAAACTGAGCCGTGGCGCCCTCTATTTGTACTGGTAGCGCCACCTTGAGAGTCCCGTCAGTACCTCTAACACAAATCAGATGGTTGTGAGCGTAATTTTACAGTTTTTAGTGGCATATTCAAAATTACTGTAATTTCACTTTTACTGCAAAATTACATTTACGGTCCATTTTTTCAAATTTCATTTGGAGTTACTTAAAATTAGATTGATATCACAATAATAACAATCAAATAGTCAAGTAAAATTGAATGACATATTGTAATATCCTTTTCACCACTTTTTCCTTCCTTGCTTTCTTATTGGACACACGTGTACTTTGTAACCTACGATCGCTTTGCTATATCAGCGAACTCGTGTTTTCGAAACGCATTGTCAGCATTGTTTAGTCTGATTGAAATATGCTACGCTACTTGAAATTAAATTATATTTTTATGAAGTTAATTTTGTTTTGAATATACTTGAAATTTGTTATACAGGGTGATGTTTTCCATAATTCCACCCTTGGTACTTATTACAATATCAAAAAATGGACCATATAATGCCTAGAGTGTGAAAAATAAACTAAATATAATAACCAAATTTATATATTTTATCGATTTAAAAAAGTATACAATAAATGAAACGCTTTTTTAACATATTTCAATGACAAACATGGAAAAAAAATGTTGGAAATTCATTAACAATGCTGGGAAGTTCAAAGCTGTATGGGAGAATAACTGCTTCTGTCACTTTTTATTTAATGAAATATGTTTTTTTTTAAGATAAAGGTTACCGGGTGCACCTCACACTACAGTCTTTCACAATACATATTCTCGACATTGTCTCTTTAAGCAAAGTTCCCACTATAAACAATAAAGACCAACTACGAATACTCAACATAAATGAGCAGAATAAGTATTAAAAACAAAACTGGACAAACTCACGATACAAGTCGTGAAACGTTGGTCTACAGTTGTCATGTAGTTCAAGGCAGTTGTCATTGTCAGGTTAGGTTGATGTAAGGTTGGGATATCAGCGCTAATATATGTGGAAGAATCGGCAACTACCACTGACGGCGTTACAGTTTTCATTGAATTAGCAATTTTAGTACTGACGGGACTCTCTATGTGGCAGCACCCTCGCGCCTGACGGAACTCTCTATATGGCAGCACCCTCGCGCCTCCAGAGATCCCCTACCCTGATGGAGAGCACACATTCCATTTAGTTTTTATTGATAACTGGTAAACAACGCATAATAGTTATTCTTCAATTAACAATTAGTTCTAAAAGGTATCAATTATTTGTGAATTGGGTACTTCAAAAGGTTGCAAAAAAGTTCTTTGGTAGAAGGGTCGTTAGGATTAATACTGTCTATAATCCGTATTTTTTATTGTATTGGCACTTGATACCACCACTTGAAGATGCGAAATAATATCATAGATAATTTTTTTTCCATTGTTAAACTCTTAACCTGGAATAAATACTGCTGCTCAATCTCCCTCACACTTTTACCGTTATCGCGGAACAAGAATAAAATATCGACATTAAATTTTCGCTATTCTGCTGCTGATTGAATCTACTTTTATAATTCTGCACTGAAACCACAAATTATAAATAGAACAGATACGAATCCCGGTAAAACATCAAAGGATTTTCAGCTCCGTCTTCAATGACCTTGGACCTTCAACTCGGTATAGCCGCGATGTTGCCAGTTCAAAATATTTTCTAAACTTCTTACCAAATTGCAGTGTTGACTCGGGGACAATAACAATTTCTAGTGCCGGATCTAGTTTTTTTGGAAGTTTCCACTAAATCTTTAAAACTGCGCCATGGATTGAAACATATGTACATTCTAATGATTAGTTATAGATAGTCATTACTCTTGGGAGATTAATTAATGAATACATTTTTGGATAACACAAATAATCAATCAAATTTTAAAATACAAATAATTCTCAATTCATTCATTATTAAAGGGAATCCAATTTACACCTATGCAAAGGAGAATTTTGATGATAATTTGTAGCACCAAAGTTAATATCAAAAACTTCAAAATATTTTATATTATAGGCTGGGATATTAATATATATATATATAATCAAATTCCCTTCTACCTTTCGGTGTAGGGAGATTTCTCAAATTTTCAAGATTCAACAAAAATTTTCCATTCTTTCCTATTTTTTGCTAATTGTTTTGCTTCTGTAATTGTTTTTCCTCTTTCCTTCAATATTTTGGCTATGTTGTTATCCCAGGATTCTTTGGGTCTACC
>CAJUYH010006251.1:0-20698 GCA_910591685.1 Galerucella tenella | reverse complement strand
TCCTTGGAAACCTAATCCACCGTTTCAAGACACACCATATAATAAACGAGTTAATAACTCATAATGTCCTACAACAATTTATTAAGCTATAGTGTAACTACAGAAGAAATTGAATCCGATGATGATCTGGATAGCTACGATGGTGTAAATGAAGAAATAATTGATGATCTACAAAAACTGAACTCTGTTTTTACTTTTAGCGATATTATTTTGTGTGTAAACATAAGGAGTATAGGTAAAAACCTTAATAAAATTGAAGTCCTACTTCAATATATGGTATGTAAACCTATTATAATTGTTTGTACAGAAGGGTGGCTTAATGATGTTAATTCTTTTACTGGAATTGAAGGATACACTAACTATTGTAACAAAGGCGATTTCAATAAAGCTGATGGTGTTATGGTATATATTTTAAAAACTATTGAACACAGCATTGTTGAAGTAGTCATTGGAAAAACGTCTAGTCCCACAATAACGATTAAATTACATAATTGTGATTATATTTTAATAAGTCCACTTTATATTAGTCCTGCTTACCCGTCACTTGAATTTTGCAATGATTTAAATAATTACATGGTAAATAAGGACAAAGTAAAAAATCACATCATAATTGGAGATTTCAATATCGATATTCTTGAACAATCTACGGAAGCAAATGAACTGCTCAATAACGTTTTTTCTCATGGGTACGAACCCTATTTTAATAAATATACAAGGAGCGAGATTGGACAGAAAGAATCCTGTATTGATAATGCTTACATAAAAAGTAACATTAATATACGCTCTTATCGACTCAATTATAGAATAAGCGACCATTATTGTTTATTTTTAAAAATAGGTGAAAAGCTCAAAAAAACCAAAGATTATATTGCTGAAAAAACTATCAATCACAAAAAATTATTAGAATTTAGTTATAAAATAGACTGGAACCAAATCCTATCAATTACTGATATAAACGATGCAACAGATTGCCTTATTTCCAACATTAAGAAATTAATTAGTGATGCAACAAAAAACAATAATAAAGTTAAAAAATCAAAAAACCCCTTGATCACAGAAGATATTATCAATTTAATTAATAAAAAAGAAAAAATCTAAAATATTGATGAAAAATAGTAATAATATCAATATTAAAAATGCGTACAACAATATCTTAAAAAAAATTTCTGTGAAAATTGCAGAGAGCAAAGCTAAATATGAAAAAAAAAACATTAAAAAAACTTTAAAAACAATCAAAAAAAAATCTGGGCGTTTGTCAATAACAAAATAAAAGGTCAAAATGGAAAAAAAGCACTACGGTTAATAAAATTTTTTGTGAAGAAAGTAATGTAATATTATATGAAAATGTTGATATTGTCAATTATTTAAATACTTATTTTTGTAATGTTGGAAAAAAGCTAGCTACATCTTGCAATCAAAATCAGAGAGGTGATGCTGTAGTTAATACTGGAATTGTAAACTCTATTTTTTTATTGCCAGTTACTTTCATAGAATTAAAAGAAAAAATCAATACGCTAAAAAATAAAAACGGTGGTATTGATGGCATTCATTCATCCATTATTAAAACATTAAGTAACAACAACTCATTTATGCACTGTCTTTTATATATAATGAATACTTGTTTTAACGATGCCTTTTGTCCAAATCATTTTAAATTAGCTGAAATAGTTCCTATTCATAAAGGTGGTGATATTAGTCTTGCAAGTAATTACAGACCCATCTCTCTGATATCTAATTTTGCAAAAATCTTCGAAAAGCTGCTGCATGCTAGAATTATTAACTTTCTCAACAAATACAAGTTATTACATCCAAATCAGTTTGGCTTCAGAAAAGAAATTGGTACTAATCATGCTCTAGCCTATTTTACAAATATTTTATATAATAAATTAGACAATAGTATTCCAACTGCAGCAGTTTTCTTGGATCTGGCAAAAGCTTTTGACACTCAACCACGAAATACTCTTACAAAAATTATACCTTTCTGGCAAAGAGGACAGATGTATAATATCTTGAAAAATTACTTGTTTGGTCGCAGCGTACTAAAAATAATGGAATAACAAGCGTTTTCAGCCCTATTGATATTGGTGTACCTCAAGGTACTATACTCGGACCGCTACTCTTTTTAATCTACATTAATGACATTTTTCTGCTGACTGATGACAATAACGAACATATTATTTCTTATGCAGATGATACGGTCCTGCTATGTTACGACAAAACGTGGAATCTAGTTCAATGGAAATTGCAAAAATTAATATGCTCAGTTAAATTTTGGCTTGATTCTAATATTCTCTCCCTCAACGTTAAAAAAACTCACTGTATAACTTTCGGTAACTATCTTGACAGCGTTCCCCTTCACTTTACAATAAAAATTGGAACTGAGAGTATTTCTGTGGTTGACAATGTTAAGTACTTAGGTGTAATAATTGAACAGCATCTGAGATGGGAGAAGGAAATAATTACTAGAACCAAAAAGCTTAAGTATACTGTATTTGTTCTTTCAAAACTAAAGCCTATTTTATCTAACAAATTATTAATCAATATTATGTATGGAATATACTACAGTGCAGCTACGTATGGCATAATAGCATGTGGATCAGCTGATAAAAGTCATTTGAAAAATGTATTGTCTATACACAATAAAGTAATCAAAATCCTAAAAGAGGATAATGCCACTAACTTACCATTACAGTTAAGAAACAAATATATTCTTGAATGCCTATTTTATCATTATCCTACTCTATGTGAAGGTTACACTAATAATGCTGAGAGGACTAGGTATAGAAATCTAGTTCTACCAAAAGTTAAAAAAGAAATTGGTAGAAGGTCTCACATTTATTGTGCTCATTATTATTTTAATAAATTAACAAATAACAAGAAAATAATTCCAATTGTAAATAACAAAATTGTTAAAAAAGCCTTAAAAGAAGCTACAAAAAATTTTGAGTTTATATTATAGAAACGAAAATGAGTCAGAATCAAAGATTATATTGTAAGCATAGAGACTATTTTCTATTGTAATTTGCAAAAACTATTTTTGATCTAGTTTTTTTTTAGTATGTAAGCTTTAATGACCTAATTTAGTTCTAAGGTAGTTTTAAGCCAGACTGCGGACAGACTTATGTCTCTGCAATTCTGAATCGAATGGCGTAGACCAGAAGCTTGCAAACCTTAAGGCTCCCGAGATATTAGCCAATATGTGAAGAAATGTCAAAAAGTCAGACTCCAGGTTATCATAAAACTGGCCATAAAATGAGACGGGTTTTGAAAAACTCGAATTTCATTTCATTTTATGGGGTTTCAGAACAAGCAAAACCTTTTATCAAGAATAACATTTTTAACTAAATTAATATTTGAAAATTTTTCACCTATAGGATACTCCATCTGTGGACACGCTATATAAAGAAACTATTGCAAACTAGAAGAATTCACGCAGATCTGTGCTATGCATTCAAGATGCTAAATGGACTGATGAATGACTTGAATTTGTCAACATTCATGTTCTGAACAGAAATCTTAGACACAGCCATTTACTTTATATACCTTTTCACCGCTCAAATTATGGTAAACATACACCCTTGACAAAAACCACAAAGTTATTGGATGACAAAAACATCAGCATCTTTGGAATCTCTTATGGTTGCTCTTAACAATTGTTGAATTCAAGTTGGTAGATAATTATTTATAAAAGGTCGAACCAGTTTTAATTTTATATTCTAATGTATTTTATGCTGTTTATAGTTGGTTGATGCAGAAACATTCCGTAGCCTCTTATCATTATTTTCTATTTTCATTTTTAGATTGTGTAATTACTGTGTAAATAATATTCTAGGTAATTGGTAGGAGATAAAAAAACTCTGCAAGTGAGAAAACATTAATTCAATCCAACATAAGCACACAATTACAATGCTCCAAATATCAATTGAAGCATTACTTGGAATGACATAAGTAATACCTACAACTACATCCTAAATCATGGAGGACCTCATGCTCACCACAAACCTAACATTGTAAGTCTTCAATTACTTGAATAAACAAAAAACGTTCTGATAGTATTCCGTGACAGACAATGAAAATACAAATAAAAGTTGATTAGTTCAAACTATTGAAATTATAAAGTCTAGGCACAACATTTTTCTTGTGAGGGCTAATATGATTTTAAATTCAAAACACAAAAGTAAATGTTTTAAATTTTAAAAACATGGGATATTGTCAGGGATATAAAAAATTAGAAAGGAATGAGAGATTTGTCCAGAATTTGAATAATTTATTTCTAATCCTTTAGAAAAAGATGTAAACCTTTGGTTAAAACATCTATTACAATGTTTCACCTAAAATCATTTGGTTTAACTTGGTTTCAATATGAATTTTGATCTAATGAAAATGTGACATTTTCAAGTTTCTCAAATTCACATTCACTTAAATAAGCATAATTTAAAAATACAAGTGACCTAAACGATGAAATAAAACACTTAAATCTTCATTATATTTTTTGAACTCAATTCAATATACATTCGTGACGCGTCTCCCTAACACAGTAGCTTTCTCACACTCAACTATATATCAAATATAATGAAGTGTTTTACTTCATCGTTTAGTATGGATCTTCATCAAGTCAAAGCATCATCCATTCAATTTTTACAAGAGATAACATACTTGAAAACCAAAAATAATGAAAAGAATATTATGTATAGAACAAAATTGTATAACTTGTAAACTAGTTTTCAGAAATAAAAAAGTGAATTTAAGTGCAGTGATATAGGTAAAACTTAAATAGTTACTTTTTCATAAGCAAATTGATGGAACACAGGGAAATTTGGACAAAATGTGTAAATTAATTTGGGAAACAAGAAGTTATGATTAGTTTATTCAAATATAAACATTTTGAAGATTCAATTGAAAATTGTTACTCTTGACTCGACTCGTATAGCTAGAAAATTCTAGAATTCGATTAAAAATGACTAATCAAGGAGGCTTTGGATGGCTTTCTATAAAACTATTTGCCCAGGAGGAGTTGAAGAATACACTTGCTAAAGGAAATATCGTGCATTTTTAATATTATGACATATCTTAAGTGAGGTTAAGTGGCTCCAAACAGAAGGAGATCTTTTGATGATCTCTATTTTAACAATTATATCCAAATCTTTGATTTTTAAAAAGAAGATGAGAAACTGTAAGTTTATAAAAACATTCCATCAACTGCCGTCACTATCTCATTAAAAAAATCTATGTAAAATAAACAAACTAATTTTAATCCTTTTCGTAGTATGGTAGTGAACTAGATACCTTTGGTGTAAGCCTGGAAAAAAATTGTAAGGATTACAATAGTTTTGTGCAGACATTTTTTAATGTTGATTTAACCTAAAATTGCCCATTTTAGGAATCATTTCTAATTACCATTTGAAACAGTATGTATTTCTGTGATGTCCAATTTAAAATGAATCTCATGAGAATTCTGATATTTAGACTTGGATATAATAGTTTTAACATCAGTTGAGGAAAATATTGATAAAATGACATTAGTCAATCTACCTTTCATAATTTCAATAACCACAAAGGACTACTAAACACGTTCATAATAGTAGTTTGTGCAACTAGTGAGGATATGATGGCCATATCGTACGAGGACTAAGTTTGGAGATATGGACAATCCACTCGAGTCGAACAGTATATTTTTTCTACGACACACTTAAGAAAATCTAGAAGAATGATCATAACATGTGAAAAAAATTATTAAATAATTTTTAATTAACAATATCCTGGCCAAAACAACAACCGCACTGTCAACTACCTTTTTTATTTTAATATTTTATTATGAAAAAACTTTATTTCATCATGGAAAAGAATAAGGGTGTGCTTTTTTAATCCGGTTCCTCTACTATGATCACATTTATGCTCAAACGAATCTTTGAAACACATTAATTATTTGAATTTAATTTTAGGTGGAATTGATATTTAAAGCTTATTGTATGGCTAGGAATGTGACATGCATATTTTTGATCATTCTGAAGACACCCTCAATTATACAAGATTGGTTGTAGTACCAAGTAATATGCATCAGTATTTCAAGTATATTGTATAAATTTGGGCTGTAATTTGTGTTAAATGCCACATACTTTGATGACATTTTAAAATATGCAACATTGAGATAGAATTGGTAAGTTTATGATATTTTATATTTCCATGTACATCTGAGGAATGGAAATTTATATTTGTGACTAAATCACAAAAATAAAATGATTATGCCATAATTAATAAAATCAAAAATAAAAAAAATAATGTGGATATATCAATTTTCTGTAAATTGTGATCTTGCTACATCACATATAAGATAACAGTTAACTAACATGTGACTCACCCTTATGTTGATTTTAGAATATAAGTTTTACATCATAAATCTTAGGTGACTGATATATTATAAAATTACATCCCTGTTATATTCAATGAAAAATGTATAGAGAACCTAGTCCTTTCGAATATAAGGGAATGATAATAACAATAAAAAAATATTTCGAATTAAAATTTATAAATAAAAATATCACATTCTAAACTGATGAATTAAACAAAAATAGAAAATGTCAAATATACAGTATGGCCCCTGTAATATGCGTATTTTTCAACAGATCTCAAAATGGATTATTCTTGTATATGCACATTTCACAGGGGAGCTTCCATTTCAAATGGGTCACACTGTATATTGATATTGTAACTTGAAATGAACTATAAAAATTTCCAAAAATAAAAAAAAATCTTGTTCATCTATTTGTTATTTTCGCGCAAATACCGTTATTTTCCCAGTCTAAACTATTCCCCGATATGTGCCTGAGCTTGTTGAATACTTGTTTTGTGATGCGAGACCATTATAACAGAAATATAATTTTGAGAAATGTTTACCGTCTAATATTTGATAAAAACTCACCAATGAACAGTTTCATTATGTATTTCTCCCCCAATTTGAAATTTCCCCTTTTTCCTTAAAGAGAACAGCTTCTGCTCAGGTTGTTGGTGTATATTAATCCTAGGCACCTATTTATGTTATCTTTCAAGTCCCGCCCACCAACAGATTTCATGTAGGATATCTGATATCAAAACTATAATAAGCAGAAGATATATTTCAAGTCATAGCAGAACTTACTGAAGAATGT
The DNA here is from genome assembly GCA_910591685.1 of Galerucella tenella. Taxonomy (NCBI): domain Eukaryota; kingdom Metazoa; phylum Arthropoda; class Insecta; order Coleoptera; family Chrysomelidae; genus Galerucella; species Galerucella tenella. Next base: position 13,553 of record CAJUYH010006251.1, on the reverse strand, counting down.
TTGATTTCCTAAAGGGATATATGGGTATCAAAGGGTACCAGCTCTTCCAAACATTTTAAGGGTATCTTATCCTGGTGATTTTTCTGTATCTATCAACTTCCAAATTCCCATTTCTCGTGTGAAGAGATTTTATGGTTTTCTGTAGAGATTGGATGTTTTTCTGCATATCTAAGCAAATCCTAGTGAGACGCTCTAAAAAAATGACTTATTTATGATAATAATGTAAATTGATTACCTATTTTACCTATTGAATGATGCAGATGCACTGTTCTGTTCTCTAAAAAAGTAGTTCACAAAAAGTAAATTGATGAATAACTCATTTCTTTACACAAACCTGCAATACTAATGGCCATATTCTCAATGTCATTGTCCTGAGCCTCTGTTAAAATGTCTGGACATTCTTGTGATTCAGACACTGATAGAGATATTGGAGGCATTACCATCTCTTTAGAGCTACCTGCTTCTCTAATATGATCAATGTAGGTTATAATGTTATTCCCCTTGGAAGTGGATGGAATTTTTAATTTGTATGGTTTGCCTGAGACAGATGGTGGTGGTGTAATGCTCTCTTCTGAGCTGGAATGAAAAATTTGTTTCTTCTCTCTTCTACAACCAGTTTCTTCATTAGATAATATTGTCTTGGGAGCAGACAATTTTTTCATTTTAGTTAATTTATCTGAGATAGATGGTGGTGGTGTAATGCTTTCTTCAGAGCTGGAATAAATGACTTTTTTTTCTTTCTACTTTCCCTTCCAGTTTCCTCAAAATCTTCATTAGCAGTTAGATATGAAGGATCCTCAAATAAACTCAAAAAATTAACTTGACTAGGAATATATAGGCCTGTAAAGTAGATTTTAATGAAATAGTTGAATCAGATTATTCAAATTGATGTAATTGAAAAAAAACTTGAACAGAGCAGAGGATTTCTGGGAAAAATAAAATTAAAATTAATTTATGGATTGTTTAATGTAATAAAGTAACAATTGCATCATCTTCCAGATAAGGGACATTTTTTTACAACTGAAGCCATGTCAAGTGATATATCATTTTCTGATAAATCTCTTCCCTTTACTGCATAAATACCAATTACTGTTGAATTACAAGGACGTTCAAAAAGTGCTCCATGTTCAAATAACATCTACCAGTGCAGACTACACTATTATTGATAAAGTCGAATTTCCGAATCAACACAATTTGGTCGTTCTCAAGTAACACACAATTGTCACTTTTATTATTTTCCTTTTTTTTCTAGTAATCAGTGGATAGTTATGACATACATTTTTTTTCTGGATATTCATTTCTTCAATAATTCGATTGTTTATCTGCTGCACTGGATAACGTGAAGTCTTAAGTAATTGTTTGAGTGGAAACATATAGTCTAAATGAATTAAATTATGGATATTATAAGTTCAGTATTCATTTCCGAAAAATATTCCAAACTTTTTGAAATAATATACTAACAATTGATTTGCATAATCAATATTTTCGATGCTCTGTTTTTTCTGAGATAATAATCATATACCAATAGTTAGAGATAAAAAATGGTTATATCTTTTTTCATTCAAAATATTTTTCATTATAACGGGGCCAATATACATATATCAAATATAATGAAGATTTAAACAAGTTAAAGTGTTTTATTTTATCATTTAGTATGGATCTTCATCAAGTCAAAGCATCATCCATTCAATTTTTACAAGAGATCATATACATAATGAAAAGAATATTATGTATACACTGTGGGCCGAAATAAAGAAGTAGGTACATTTTTTAATTGAAAATATTTTTTTTTATTTTTGGGCCATTTTTTTGCATGGCTAATAACCTAACATGTCCTCAGCATGTCTGTAAATTTGAAAGCAAAAATGATATACAGGGTCAAACTTATAAAAAAAGTATATAACAGTGCATTTGAGCTCGTTGCAAATAAAAACTATTTAGCTAAAATTGTAATGATATGCTTTTTCGGTAGATAAACTATCCAGAACACTTCAGTAAAAAGGAAATTTTCCGTAAATACCGGATTCGCGGAATATCATTTCATTTATTGAATAACGTTTTAACAAAAAACACATTTATGAAAACAGTTTAGTAACTTTAAAACTTAGAGAAAAATATTATGAATGTGGCCACCCAACAGCCCAGAATTAAATCCGGTTGATTATTCAATTTGGGGAATTTTCGAACAAAAGGACCCCGCGCTTTTCTTATGACAAAGTGGCGTTCCGTCAAATGTTATAAATATAAGAATATCTTAGAATTCCAAAAATTCGTCCTTGTACATAATTGAGTCCCACCCTGTATATGTTAATATTTTGCTCTATTTATGTGTAAGTTTACGATAAACTAGAACATATTAATGGTACCATCAATTAAAAATGCATATTTATTTGTTAATAATAAAATTACGTGGTCACGGAAAACAAGGATTTTTCAACTTTAATACCCTGCATATCGGAAACTAGTCAGAGGATTGAATTGGTCCCATGGACACTTTTGGTCAAGAAGTCGAGTACAACATCATATCCAAAATTTATAACGTTTGACGGAACGCCACTTTGTCATAAGAAAAGCGCGGGGTCCTTTGTATGACGGACAAAAATTTGAAACAATCGAGCAGTTGAAAGAAAGAATGTAGTTTGTTTGGAACAATTTTGAACAGAGTGCAATAAATGGGGCTATCAATTTATGGCACCGACGACTTCAAGAAGTAGTAGACATTAATAGTGAAAATGAATCGCCCAAAAAACAAAAAAATATTTTCAATTGAAAAATTTAACTACTCCTTTATTTCGGCCCACAGTGTAAAACAAAACTTGTAAACTAGTTTTAAGAAATAAAAAAGTGAATTTAAGTACAGTGATATAGGTAAAACTTCAATAGTGACTTTTTCATGAGCAAATTGATGGAACACAGGGAGATTTGGACAAAATGTGTAAATTAATATGGGAAACAAGAAGATATGATTAGTTTATTCAAATATAAACATTTTGAAGATTCAATTGAAAATTGTTACTCTTGACTCGACTCGTATAGCGAGAAAATTCAAGAATTTGATTAAAAATGACTGATGAAGGAGGCTTTGGATGGCTTTCTACAAAACTATTTGCCCGGGAGGAGTTGAAGAATACACTTGCTAAAGGAAATATCGTGCATTTCTTTTATTATGACATATCGTAAGTAAGGTTAAGTGGCTCCAAACAGAAGGAGATCTTTTGACGATCTCAATTTTAACAATTAGATCCAAATCTTTGATTTGCAAAAAGAAGATGAGAAACTGCCGTCACTATCTCATTAAAAAAAGTTCTAAAATTCACAACTATAAAATAAACGAACTAATTTGAATCCTTTTCGTAGTATGGTTGCGAGTATGGTTGTGAACTAGATAGAAAACTTTTGGTCTAAGTCCGAAAAAAAATTGTAAGGATTTCAACAGTTTTATACAGTAATTTTTGGATGTTGATTCAACCTAAAATTTTTACTTGCCCATTTTTGGAAACATTTCTAATTACCATTTGAAACAGTATGTATTTCTGTGATGAGATGTCCAATTTGAAGTAAATCTCATGAGAATTCTGATTTTTTGACTTGGATATAATATGATATAATATGACATTAGTTGAGGAAAATGTTGATATAATGACATTTGTCAATCTACCTTTCATAATTTCAATAACCACAAAGGTCTACTACACACGTTCATAATAGTATTTTGTGCAACTAGTGAGGATATGATTACAGAGTACGCCATCTAACAAGAGGAGAAAGAAAGTAGTTTTCGTGATCGCAAATTTGTGTGCACATGTGTAAATTAATTAGTTTATCTGTCAATGTCAAGTTGTCACTTCCGCTCATTCCCCTCAGTTCACCGTGTATTATTTTAAGATTAGGTTAACAATGAGCTACTTCTCATTACACACATGAGATGAATAATAAGGTATTCTCATGTTAGTAGTTGAAAAAAGTATTCTATTGACCTAATTGGGAGGGATTTTCATCAACACCACTATTTTCCTTAGTATAGTGTTACTTTTCTCAGTGTATCAGTTAGTTTATGTGTCAATGCCTCGACGTATTTCCGCTCAATATCGTGTAAGTCTGACTTCAAAGGAACCGACAAAGCTTTCGTCTCTTTTTAGATGTACTCTGTGATATGATGGCCATATCGTACGAGGACGAAGTTTGGCGATATGGACAATCCACCCGAGTCGAACGGTATATTTTTTCTACGACACACTTGAGAAAATCTAAAAGAATGATCATAACCCGTAAAAAAATTTATTAAATCTCTTTTAATTAACAATAGCCTGGCCAAAACATCGACCACACCGTCAATCACCTGGATTTGTATTTATTTATATATTTTATTATGAAAAAACTTCATTTCATCATGGAAAAGAATAATGGTGTGTTTTTTAAGCCGGTTCCTCTACTATGATCACATTTATGCTCAAACGAATCTTTAAAACACATTAATTATTTGAATTTAATTTTAGGTGGAATAGATATTCAAAGCTTATTGTATGGCTAGGAATGTGACATGCATATTTTTGTTGATTTTAAAGACACCCTCAATTAATTCATTAGACAAGATTGGTTGCAGTACCGAGTAATATGCATCAGTATTTCAAGAATATTTTATGAATATTGGGCTGTGTTGAATCCCACATACTTTGATGACTGTTCAAAATATGCAACATTTAGGTACAATTGGTAAGTTTATGATATTTTATATTTCCATGTACACCTGAGGAATAGAAATTTATCTGTGTGACCAAATCAATAAAAATCAAATTTTTATGCCATAAGTTATAAAATCACATACATTGAGATTGTGGAAGTAGTAAATTTTGTCCATTTTCCCATTTGTCACTTGCGGTGTGGAAAATAATATCTTTTGTATGTTCTTTGTGATGTATTCATTATTATTTTTGTTAATTATTTTGGGAAATTGAAAAAAAATTGAAACAAATTATCTGGTGGAGATATGTGGACGACATTTTCGCAATATGTCCTCATGACTTAGTATCTCTGAATGATTTTCTTAGTAAAAATAAATAAGGAGAAAAATCTATAAAATTTGAAATTGGAAATAACAATTTTTTGCCATTGTTAGATGTTCTTATCAATAAAACATCTATAGGGAATGAAACAAGAGTTTATCATAAATCAACACACACTAATAGGTATTTGAATTGTGTATCCAATCATTATATAAGCGTAAAAAGAGGAATAGTAAACATTTATACGATAGGGTCAAAATAATTTCTTCTCCTAATCAATTCATAAAACAGAAAGCTTCACTAGAGTCAGTTTTAAATAACAACAAATAAGGAATGTAGAAAATGGCCCATTGTTAATACCTGATAGGTACTGATAATAATAATAATAATTCAACTAATATGAATTATGAAAACTAAACAGTATTTATCTAACTATCGTCAAATCTGACAATATGTTGAGATCTATACTAATGAAAAGTAAACCAAAAAATGAAGAACATTCTTCAAAAAACTGTATGTATCAGATATCCTGTGAATGCGACAAATTTCACTTAGATGGAACATCTAGACCATTGAACATTCGAATAGATGAACACAAAAAGTATTTAAAATTTTTGGCCCTTGTCCGATCCTACGAAAAAATTCGACAACTAGAGAATCAATAATATTTTGAAGACCGCAAAAATGTGTTGTCTAAGTTTTTAAGGTCCATTCACAGAAGAATAAATCTCTATTAAAATGTGAAATACTACGAATGGGACACAGTGAAGTGCAAGCTCCAGGAACGGTTTTATTAGGATAGCGCTTTTTTGCTTTTTTCGAAAATGCGTTTGTTTATACTTTTTTGTGGTGTGCTATTTACAAAGAAACTTGATAAATTAAAGTTGAGATCAGAACGAATAAACTGGGCCATTATATTCAATTCTAGCAATCCCTTAAAGTTGTTTCATGATGTACTTATTACACTTGACGAATGTTTTCTCATACAAAGAATGAAAATAAATTGAAAAGTTATACATATCTCGTGAAAAACTGAGTGAATTCTTTATAATACATGTTGATAAGTTTAGGTTGATTTACAGGCAAATTATCAACAGAGCAAAAGAATTTTATAAAGCAAATAATAAAATTTTGGGGTAATTGGAAAATTATTAATAACTTAGAAGGTAGAACTGATTGTCTATGAAAACAAATATTGACCATAATATTCGGAACACTTAATTCTGGACCATTGCTAGTAAATTGAAATCTAGACTAATTCTGCAAACGAATCCCTTGTTTTACCGTAGCACTCCACCCTTCAGAGAGTCTTTTTACCTCCTTGCCCTGAGATTTTTTGTGCAAGTTATATTCAGAGATAGTAGCGATGATGAAATTTTAGTCAAAGTGTATGAAAACTTATCTGATGTGGCTGTTTCCGGATTTTCTAAAAACAACTGTTGTTGTTATTCCCTTGCATAGAGGGTGATATAGTGCTTTCAAAATTTCGCCCCATTTCTCTACTCCCAACTCTCTCAAAGATCATAGAAAAACTAGTTGAAAAAATATTACCTAGTTATTTGCAAAATGTCAACTTTGGTTTTCAACCAGCAAAATATACCAATGATGTACATTTAATCCAGGCATTTGACTGTGTGGATCATAAAATTTTATTTCATTAGATAGCACACTACGGTATTTGAGGAAATGTTGATGATTGGATTCATTATCTCAAATAGATTTCAGTAAGATAAGACCATTACTTTTTCTTTTATATATTGTTACGCGAGCTGCTGCATTAATGTGCTCAATTAGTGCCCCCAGGGAAATTCCCATATGATACGACTATGGCTCCTCCGCCTTAGCACAGTATACCAAAACAACCAGTAGTGCATCTCAACTTCGCGCATCGGTTGTGCGCAGTTCGCCATTTCGGTTTAGAAACCTCTCAAGTTCGGCAAGGACGGCGTATTTTCTACTTCGGTTTAGGGACAGTGTAGTTTGGTTTAGTCGCGTAAGCAGTGGCGTAGTGTGAATTAAATTTTTTTTTAGTTACAGTAATCAAATAAGATGAATAAAAATAATGCAGGAGTGGTTTGTGCCGCAAAGAACCGTAAAAGTAAATCATATTTGTATATGAAAAAAAAGTTTTTCTAGATTTCCCTGTTCTGTTTTATTTATTATAAATTTTTATATAAGAGTTCATTTTATTATACACTTAAATAGAAATACGCATAAATAGAAATTTCAAAAAAGATATTAAAGAAAGAAAGCAAGAAATTTATTGATCTTTACAAAAAGGTATACAATGTTATGCCAGTTACTTTTATAAATAAACAAACACAACATGTTTAGACACGTTATTACACACTGAAAGTTTGAAATCAATTTACATAAATCCAACATGATTACATTTATTTTACAATTAAAATGGAATTTTATTTATTTAATTAAATTTAAAAGAGTGAATCAATCTTCATATGAAGATCTGGACCATTCAAAATCGATTCTTCAATCTCATAAAATTTCTTGAGTGTAAAATTTTTCCATAATACTGGAAGAGTGTTATACCTATATCTTACAGTAATAGAATTCTGTTTGCCTAGCAGTACCCTCCTGATTCATTTTTGTTAGTCTAATCAGGTTTTTGTATTATAGTTTTGTATCATTGATCCAGTGGTATAGGTACTTAATATGTTTGTTTTGAATATTATTGGATTATGAAATTTAGCTAGGTATTTAATGAAAATCAATAAATATATCCTCTGTTTTATTACAATTTGCTATTGTTGCCGATTCTAAATTCTCTAGAGTTTTTTCCTTGTGACATATTCAAATTGTTTATTATATATCTAACATTCACAACATTAATCTACTCAATAAAATTTTCTTCGAAACATAAATTTAACAACTTTGAATTATACTAATCCTTCCCTGTCCAAAAAGTAGAACTGTTAGTTAATACGGACCTCGTATCTAAACCCGAATGGCCGTTTCAAGGCCAAATAAAATTATTGCGCACAAGCGATGCGCGAGGCTGAGATGCACTACTGGTTGTTTTGGTATACTGTGGCCTTAGTTTCGAGAGGTTTCTGGAATACGTAACATCTAGAAAAACCCAGCGCATCCACCAGAACTTCGAGAGGTTTCTAGAACTATACAAGACGTGCGAGTATAAATAGGCGACGAGCATCGCAGCGGAGTTAGTTAGTCAGTTAGTGTTGATACTGAAAAAAAGCAATCGCGCCTCGATAAAGTGTTTATTAAGTGACTCTCATATAAATTATAGTTAGTGTGTGTTCAGTGTATTATATAAATTATTAAATAAGGACTGTATTTGAATATAAATCTGTGAATATAAATTAGTTGTAAATATAAATTAGAATAAACGTTACAATATGAATGACTTACCTAACATACAAATTGAAGATTCATTTATGATATACTAAAGCCAACAATATCCTCTGACTTGAAAAAATTGAATGATAGTGTGATTCAAACCTTTGTTTCAATGCAGAAAAAACTGAAATATCAACGTTTAGGTTTGATTGTGACAATTTGGAATTCAAATCAACACATCTCTGAGGCTTTATCTTGAAAGTTTCTAGGAATATGCCCCTGTAATATGTTTTATTTGCTGAGGAATAAGTTAAACAAGCACTCTTGTTTATAAGTCATTTATTAATTCCTGTTACTTATACAAGATACACGAGGGAATATATTACACAAGGTTATAAAAATATGCTGATCCAATGCTATTTTGGGTAGGCAACACCTTTATTGTGGATGGTTATGACTGGTTACCTACCCTATATCATACATCTCCTTTAAGATCTACTACAACTACCAAGAAACTTAAAAATAGTTGATTGACTTACAAATTTAATTTCTCAGGCTTTCTAATAATTCGCTCACAGCGGGAAGTTGTCAAACCTTGAGATTTTTGCAACTCATTAGGTTAGACACCGCTTGACAAATTGGGAGTCATCTCCGCGCATGGCACATTTTTAAGGAAGTGTGAGGTTCTTGTTTAACATCATCTTCCTTGATTGTGTTAGACCGAATTAGTGCCCCAGTGGCATCACTATCAGAAGATTCAAAATTATTATCTGTTCCTTCTAATAATGTTAACAGCACTGTTTTGCAGTACGTACGATCTAGGAGTGTTGTGAATATCTAAGACTTTTTCAGAATTCCAATATGATCATATTACGGTTGTCCACGGATGGGGTATCCTATAGGTGAAAAATGTTTAAATATTAGTTATAGTGAAAATAATGTATTAATCTAGTGAGTGACGTTTACGATGTACCAAGTACCTGTGAACCATAGAGAAATATAATATAATGAGAGTTGTCGACCCTGTAGTAACAGTTGGCATCACGTTGATCGTAGCGTAGGTTTGTTGGAACTCATTTTTGAAGACGGGATATGGTTGGTTAGTTTCTATTTTGTGTAGGTAAATTTTACAATTTATTTAAAAATTGTTTATTATATAATTATTTATTACACAAAATAAAATAAATAAATAATGATTTATTAACTCCAGTTCCAAATGGCACTGATCGTAGAAGTAACTGTAAAGTAGATTTACTGAGTAAAGACATAAAACGTTTTAAAACATCATATTGTGGTTCCTTTTTATTAATGGATTATGTTATAGACCACAAAACTTTATGTTTCTTACTGTTAATAGTACTACTTTTTTAAAACTGCATGCTTGCTGGATCTAATTTTGAATCAACTCAGATCTTTATTGGTACGATACATTTTCTTTTTCTTGGGAGATGAATTACATTTATTTTACTTGAAATACTAAATTCTAAACATAGTTTGTTAGATGTTCAAATTATTGTTAGAAAAAATAAGCATTCATTTTACAGGCAATACGGTATTTTCAAAAGTTTGGGTATTATTATCATGTTCAATTTCTTCTGGTGGTGTATGATATAAGGGTTGCAAAGGTATATAAAACAAATTTAATAAGTATTTTGAATAATTAACCTGTAAATGCATTATTATCAAAATGATATTTACACAACATTTGATCCTTGAATGTGGAAGTAAGTTGAAATTTTTTTTACCACTGTTCACTTTGATTAATATCAGATGGAAATGTGAAAAATGTTTTATTCTTACTACAAATGCGAAATGGCCAAACATATTTACTATTATAATTTTTTGCTATACAACTATGACCAATCTGGTGATGAAATTTTAAAGGTTCACTTACTTTTATTTCTTTTATTTGAGCTAAAACCCTAAATAAGTTCATAAGAAGTAAATTAATATATAACCTATTCACCATTTTATTTGTAGAATTATCCTTAGTATTGACACTTTGACTTTGACAAGCAGAAGCTAGATTCACACCAGACAATGTATGATTGATTTTGTATATTTTTATTTTTAATGACTTAAAATTAAATATACTAGGATATTTTATAATATTTATCAACATTGAAGGATAAATAGTGAAGTGAAATGTAATTTATAATATTTTGAGCTATTTTATTCTATTTTCCTTGCGACTCGATACGCGGGTCAGTTGCGCAGAAACTTTGTGCCTTATACCGCCTATACCTACTTCAATCCGTCTCTCTTATTTTGTCTATGCTATAAATTTTTATAAATAATTTTCAAATTGTCATTCTTTAATAAATATTTGAATTAAAAAATATTCCCTTGGAGTAAATGCGTAAATTGTACTTTTAACATGATGGATGCTCGTCACACTCGACTTTGCTAATTAGAAGGTGGCTGGATGGATGGGACGTTATGGACCAATATTTTTTCCGCCCCGATCCCCCGATTTAACTATTTTAGATTTTTTATGGAGCTACTTAAAACAAAAAGTTCACGCAAACAATTCAAACCATAATAATGAAGAATTGAAACGAGCTATCATTGATGCCGTTAACGAAATTACCCCAGAAATGCTGCGCAAAACTTACAAAACATTAAGAAAAAGAATTGAGAGATGTTTTAAAGCTGGGGAGGATATATTGAAAAGGTGTTTTTGTTTATCTACTGTACAGGTTTATTCATTATAAATGTCCCAGCCTCTACCATAGTTATTATTGTATAAACAAAAAAAAATTTTAATAAAAGTTGTGTGGTTATAAACTAATTTTATTATAAAGTTGACAAAAGTACAGTGGCGTGCATAGTTTGGGGGACACAAAAAAATTATTCGTTTTTTTAAATAAGACCCTATATATTATTGAATTTTTGAAAAGATGTTTCTGTTCTGATTTCAAAAATATACCGTATCATACCACTGTCTTACACCGTTCTTAAGATATTAAAGGATAAATAATACTATAAATATTGAAAAGTCAATATTATCAAAGAAAGCTATGAAAATCACCACTGTCGTGTTTATTAAATGTCATCATTATTGAAACATTCGAAATGGTTTACAGTGTAGGAGAAAAAATTCAAATATCCACTTGCTATATAGAAAATAACAAAGATAAACGTGCAGCGCAAAGAGCATACAGGGAGTTGTATCCAAATCGTCCAACACCCGCAGACAATACGTTCAGACGTATTTACCAACAGGTAAATAATATCGGTGGTTTTAATAGAAAAAGGCGACTAGTTCATGCAAACAACGAAGATCAATTAGATATACTGCTTTATTTCGAAGGTAAGCCCTCTTATGGGTATTCTTGAGAAGTTTTTTGAAACACTATATTATTTTTTAGCAGATTCTGAATGTAGTATAAATAATGCAGCAGCTCATTTGAATATGAGTTACTTTAAAATACATCGTACGTTGAAAACTAACAATTACAAACCATATAAAATTTTACCCGTACAAGTTTTGTCAGAGGCTCATAAAAGGAAAAGGTTTGAGTTTTGCCGTCAAATGCTCCAAAAGTTAGATGAAGATCCTGATTATTTGACTAAAATATTATGGACCGATGAATCGTCCTTTTCTACAGCTGGAGTTTTTAATAGGAAAAATCGTAGGTCATGGGAAAACAAGGAGAATAGAAAAATATTGATAAAACCAATAAAAAAATCAGGAAGAAAAACTCTTAGTGTATGGTGTGGAATTTTCAGAAACAAAATTGTTGGACCCATATTTTATGATCTCAATTTAACTGGAGTTACCTATCTGGAAATGATTCTTCCTGAAGTTGAAAATATTCTGGTAGAGAATTTTTTGGACGATCAACTCCAGGATATGATTTGGATGCAAGATGGGACAGCTCCGCATAATGTCCTACCTGTTGAAGAGCATTTGAACAATGTATTTCAAGTGTGGATAGGGAATAATGGAACCATATTATGGCCTCCCAGTCCGGATCTATCCCCTATGGACTCATTTTTTTTTGGGGGTTTTTAAAAGACATAATAAATAATGATAATGACTGTATTCAAGTCATTAAAGACCGAATTCAATTAGAAATGGATAATCTAAATGTAAACAATCAAGCCATTTCTGATACAATTCAAAATATAATGTATTGAAAATAATGGTGGACACTTCGAACAACTTTTATAAGTTATTATTTATTCATAATTGTAAAGTTATCTCTGTTATATTCGCTATCTATTATTTGTAATTTTAATTAAATGTTGACCAAAACTTTTATTTAATATCTAAATAACGGTGTAAGATAGGAGTATGACATGGTATATTTTTGAAATCAGAAGAAGAACATCTTTTCAAAAATTCAATAATATATAGGGTGTTTCATTTAAAAAAACGAATAATTTTTTTGTGTCTCCTAAACTACGCACGCCACTGTACTTATGTTAACGTTATAATAAAATTAGTTTATAAACACACAACTTTTATTTAAATTTTTTTTTGTTTATACAATAATAACTATGGTAGGGGCTGGGACATTTATAATGAATAACCCTGTACCTATTTTGTATTGCTATTTTTGATAGTGATTATAATTGACAATGACAATTTGAAAATTATTTATAAAAGTTGACAGTTACTTGGTACCTATATCGTAAACGTCACTCACTAGATTAATACATTATGTAACCTAAAATTACCCCAGGCTAGAGCACTCCACCTCAGGGAGTGGTATTCGGCACCAATTAAACTATGGGATGGGGTGTACAATTAATATTAAATTGGACGTCACCTGCTTTTGAATTGCACGAAGCAATTGAAACAAGAAACAAAAGGTGAAAAGCTGGAAACACCTTGTAAGAAATTAAATTTACGTTACAAAAAAATAACTAAAATAAATCTACTTATTCCCGAACACGTTTATCCAATTCAATGATTATTGAATAATCAATACAAAGAATGAAATAATTATTTATTGAATTATTTGAAACAACATAAATTGAATATTTCAAATACCAAACGAAGAGAATAGTAATTGTTATTAGCACGCCAAATCCAAATCTCACACACGCTATAGATAAGACGGAGGAACTTATCTTGGAGGGCTGAGGATGTTTGCAGCTCTTAGCGCGATGGCGACAGTGCCGGTAATTTCTTCGACTTCGACTGTGGACCTCGTGCCCCGTGGAGGAAAACTTGCCGTAAACTTGCCTTGATTGTGGAATTTTGTTTTTTTGAGTTGGCCA
>CAJUYH010006250.1:0-20699 GCA_910591685.1 Galerucella tenella | reverse complement strand
TTTTTCCCGATCCCTATTTCCGTGCGCTTAATAATAAACATAGATATCCATAATACTAGATATCCTAGTTCAACAAAAAGAAATGCAAAAGGGATTGAGCTTCAACAATAATACGAATTGTACAATGAATATTACTATTAATAATAACGGTTCTGTCCAAAATTAATTTTCTTAGAATTACCTACTTGTATTTTTTTTGTTAATTTGAGTTGTATGTACTTACATTTTTACTGTTTTAAAAATAAAAATAAATATTCCCGATTTTCTTAATAATTTTTTGCGATATTTTTTGTTTATGTTGATTTCAGGTACCTAAGTATAATAAAAAATATCGTTCATTACTCGTCCAGAAATGGATTTTCCGTTCTTTCATGACTTCCCGAATTTGTCACGCGCGCACGGAAAAATCCTCATTTCTGTACTGGTAATGAAATATACTATTCCAGGATTCATTAGCCATGAAGGTATTGCAATGCCATTTGGTGATTTTCTTGGATGAATAAACATTCTTTCATGCGGTGTAGTATTTGTAGCTGTGCATAAGAGTGAACGAATAGAATGGAGGGCGACGTCAAGTACTTCTTCCCATTGATCAGATTTGAAATTTCTTGACTTAAGGGCCAGAGAAATAGTTTTCCAAATAATTCCATTGTATCTTTCGGTTTGGCCATTACCTTCAGGATTATAAGCGGTAGTTCTGCTTGTGGGTATTCCATATGAATGTAAAAAATTTTTCAGTTCATGAGACATGAAAGATGCACCCTGATCAGAATGAATGTAGCCAGGAATGCCAAAAATTGAAAATAAATTAGTAAGACATTCGATAACAGTTTTTGCAGTCATATCTCGGCATGGATAAGCAAACGGAAATCTAGTATATTCATCTATAATTGTGAGAATGTATTTCTTACGAGAATTAGAAGGAAGGGGTCCTTTGAAATCTAAGGATAGCCTTTCGAATGGTGAAGTAGCCTTTATCAATTTTCCTTGAATTTTTACAAACTTTGGTTTAATTTCTGAACATACAGGACAGCCAGCTGTCATAGCACGTACCTCTTCGATAGAGTAGGGTAAATTACGAGATCTTATATAATGTACCATTCGGGTAATCCCAGGATGGCATAGAGCTTGATGTAAATCAATTAAAGATAGATTGGTAAGAGTTGTGCATCAAACTCTTGAAAAAGTATCAGGTACCACATTGTCAGTTCCTGGCCGATCAAAACTGTAACAGGATAATTCTAGACGCCACCTTATAATCTTTTCGTTTTTGATTTTACTGGAGTGTCGCATGTTAAACATAAACGATACCGATTTTTGGTCTGTTATAAGTTGAAAGTGTCTTCCAATTAAGAAATGGCGCCATTTTTTAACGGCCTCAACTATAGCATATGCCTCTTTTTCAACGGAAGAATGATTTCTTTCACAACTTGTTAATGTCCTTGAGAAAAAGGCTACAGGTCTTACTTCTTGACTGAGAGTCGCAGCAATAGAATGGTCAGACGCATCCGTCTCAACGACAAGGGGAATTTTTTCATCAATAGAAGTTACAGCTGACAAAGCAATTTCATTGTTAAGAATTTCAAAATCCTGAGCTACCTGATCAGACAAAGGGAAAGTTTTGATGGTAACTAATCGATGGATTTTTTCTGAAAAACGAGGAATAAATTTGGAATAGTGAGAAAACATACCAATAGCTCTTTTGAGCGATTGAGAGTTTTGAGGTAGTGGCAGTTTTATTAGAGGTTCAAGTCGTTCAGGATCAGGTTTTAGAGTTTGATTTTCGATTAAGTATCCAAGAAGTTTAATAGATTTTTGTGAATACAAACTTTTCTTTTCATTAATTGTAAAATTGTACTTCTTTACAACTTGCATAAATTTGTTAAGATTGTCATCAAGTTGTGCTTGATCTATTCCGCAAATAGTAACATCATCCAGATATGCATGTACACCTTCTAGGTTTTCCAATTTTATAATATTATCTATAACCCTCTGAAAGCAAGCAACTCCATTAGTGACTCCAAAAGGTACTCGTCGAAACTGATATAACTTCCCATCGGCTTCAAAAGCTGTAAAATGCTTTTCTTCTTCTCGTATTGGTACCTGGTGGTAAGCACTCTGGAGATCGATAGTACTAAATATAGCATATTTTGCAACAGTGCGGACTACAACTTCAATGTTCGGAAGTGGATAAGCATCTAAATATGTAAATTTGTTGATAGTTTGAGAATAGTCGACCACCATTCTTTTCTTATGAGTTTCACTCTTCGTAATTAATACCTGAGCGCGCCAAGGCGAGTTACTTCCTTCTATAATGCCATGAGATAAGAGGGAACTTACTTGATCAGATACAAATTTAGAATCTTCTGTCGAAAATTGTCTAGACTTAATTGCAATAGGTTTGCAATCGTCTGATAAATTTGAAAATAGTGTGGGATATTCTATATTAAGATGAGCTAAACTGCATATTTTGTCAGATGAATCAATTATTAAAGGTAATTTTGGGCCTCCAAATGTGATTTCGAGAGCGAAATACTGTTTAAGTAAATCATGGCCAATAACTACATCAGCACATAAATCTTGAAGAATAGATATACGGATATTTGGATGCAATTCATCCTTTATTGTTAAATCTACGAAGCAGTGTCCAGATATAGAAGACTTCAATTTCGTGGATGCCATTAGTATGTGACCAGAACTTGGAAGAATTTCAAGAATGATGCAAAGTTTTTATTTAGGTACGATTCTGAGCTCCCAGTATCTATTAAAGCGTCGGCAGGAGTTCCGTTAATTTTAATTTTAACTAGACTTTTAGATAAGCTTTGTGGGGCGGCAGCAAGATATTTGGAGTTTGAAGAGTTAGATGAAGAAGCAACAGGTAAAATTGAAGCTGAAGAAGGTTTAACAACTTGAGGAGCAGAAATATAAGCTTCTGAATGTTTTTGCTCGGATTCTAGTGATTGAGCTGAGATTATAGTTTCTTCTAATGTTAAAGTATGATTCTCTAACAAACGCTGCCTAATGTGCACAGAAGTTAGTCCAGTGATGAAAGCATCTCTTATGTAGTCGTCTCGATTTTGATTAGAAGAAACAGTTTTAAAATTACAGTCGTTAGCTAGTTGCTTTAAGATTAATATATACTGATCCACATTTTCTCCGAATTGTTGTTTTCTAGTCATAAGACTATGTCTTGCAAATATTTCGTTCTTAGGTTTTACAAAAGCAGATTCGAGGACTTGCATAGCATCAGCATATTTCTTACAGTCGGAAATGAGTACAAAATTGGTGTGACTTACATAATTTACGAGTAGCTTGAGTTTTTCTACCTCATTTATTCCTTCAACAGAAGAAATACAATTTTCAAAAGTAGTTTTCCAGTGTGACCATTCAAGGGCAGCTTTAGGAGAGTTCGGATATACATCAAATCGGTCCGGCCTTAGTAGTTTGTCCATTTTATAGTTTTTGCTTAATAAATTGTGATAAATAACGCAAAACCTTCGTGAATAGGCTTTATTAAGCAAGAACTGAGCTTGACATTAAACAGTGAACATTGACATTATAAAATGATAAAAGGTGTAACGATCTAATACGTATAAATATATAGTACATAGATTATAGTATACTACATGCAGTGCAAAAATAGATGTTTATTCAGAACCATGCATGTAAAGATGTAATTTTTGTCTGTAGAAATGTCATTGTTTACTTATACTTTCGGCGGGACAGTGTCAATGCTTTGTTCAGCTTTTGCTACACATTCGGGAGGAGTACAAATTCAAAATCTGTTCATTGGTCACTGGATTTTTTTTTTTTCGGGCCGAGATGGGAAACTCATGTTCGACTGGGTCCTTAACCAGTACCCAGACAGTGTTGGACTCATCTCCACGGAGATGCCTACCAACCAAACCCACCTCAAACTCACCGTTACTCCCGCCTTGGAATCACTACCCTAGCATACTTCAAGACGGGCGGCGGTCCCTCACACACTCTCCTTCATCTCCCTCCTTTTATCACTCCTACCTCTCTCATGCCATAGCGAGTTCTTCTCTTTCCCTTATTATGCTCTCTACTACGCCACTTATCTCCATCCATCCCTCCTCGCCCCTCAACATAATCTCCACCATATTTTCCCAATACACCGCCTCTCCCAGTTTATTCTCTTACTTTTTCAAAGCTACCTCATTCTTCCAGCATCTAAACACATGTCCCACATCATCCTCCACTTCACATCTGTCGCACACTCCAGTTTCTCTTTTCCCAATCTTGTGGAGGTAACCCACTCTCGACCCATGCCCTGTGAGCACCTGCGTCAAGAAGTAGTTAACCTCCCCAAATTTCCGGTCCACCCAATTTCTCCTGCTCCCAATCGCTCCTTTTAGCGCGCCCTCATACTCATCCCACCTTTTCTCCATTTCCTCATCCATCCATTCCTGTACTTCCTCTCTGCTCGCAACCCTCCAGCGTTTCTGTATGGCTCTAGCCATCAAGGATAGGACCGTGACAGCACTGCTGCTGCCAGTCCACCCACTGTCCTGTACGCCTGCACCACCCTCAGAAGTATACCTCTCTGCACCCGCAGGAGTGGTCTTACCCTCGCATTCACCCCTGCTTTCTCACCCCACACTTCCGCGCCATACAGCATACTCTGCTCTACCGTCCTACCAATTATCCTCCTCTTCCATTCTCCCGGTCCTTTCACATTATCCATCAATCTTCCCAGCCACGCTGACCTTACTTTTGCCTTCTGTGCAGCCTTCAACATAAAGGGTTTTGAAGGATAATTGGCTATCCAACCACACCCCCAGATATTTCACCGCTTCCTCCATCCGAATTTTCTTTCTTTCCCTTCACCATCACTGGATGGTCACTGGATGACATATTTACACAGTTAAGTGCTGCCGAAATTAAAATTACCTATATTCTGTGTCGAAGTGCCAAGCAATATTTGTAAATGTCATCAAGATTATCCAGCTTGTAGACTGTATGTAATAAAATTAAGTAATAATTTTAACCTTTTTCTTGTGGTATAAGTCGGTAGTCTCCAACTTTTCCATATATTTGAACAACAAGAAGAACGAACTCCTTAGTTTCGACCGGCTGGAATATTTTTGCTACTAAATACACGCCCGAGTTTTTTTTTCGAACAAAAATAAATGAAACTCTCGCATTATGTGATTGCCAATGGGTCAGTGACGCTTTCCGGTTCTTAAAGGCTATTCAAATGTCTAGTAGCTGCCATTCAAAGCCATCGGTACTGATAAAAAATGCATACCCTAATCAGGGAGTTTGAAAAATTCAAGAGATTCTTCAAAAACGTGTGGACTTATCTCTTGATGACTTTAAAATCTTGATGCACCCGTTAGAAAAACCTTATGTACTTAATGTAAACACGAAATATACACATGTCATAACCGAGAAACTTTTTCAATATACAGTCTGTCCACGGACGGGGTGCATATTATTTGGCTATATGCATAGTAAGCACGTGCCTAGGGCAGTATAATAGGTCAAGGGATGGCAAAAAACGCAATGTGCTTTAATATTTACATCTTAAAAGCACAAGATATATTTAGACTAATAAGAAATTTTTGAAGGTAATAAAATGAAGACAAAATAGCATTTTACCATTGGTCGGTGCAAATGGATGCGCAAGAGCACACCTTGGCAATATTTACCTGGGTACAACGCTGACTTATAAGTTAATGAATCTCCGGGAGGTTGCAATAAACTGAGATCAGAAAAACTTTGAAGCTGTATCGTAGAGCGAATTTCAATTTCATTCAGCCAGGAGGAGTATTCTCATCTAATTAATATTAGTACAGTTTGAATTTTGTTGAAGCTTTCTCAAGTGAACGGTGAAGATGAAGGGCCTGGGATTTTTATTAAAAACATCCAACCAAACTCTTTCCATGCAAAAAGCGTCTATTCACTTAAGTTTCACGCTCTCACGCTTTCTATCTCACCGAATAAACACAATTTAATTCACTTTTTCGTAGTCAGTCACCGACCGGTTTAAGAAAGAGCTTCAATTGTTGCTTTGACAACAATAGCGACCTCTGTCATTTTTATAATAAATCAGTTTTTGAATGCTTTCATGAATGAAGATGACATTATTTCGAATTTTACCTTATCATTTGTGGATCATTAAACTGTGTGTATCAATGAACTTGGTTTTGTATTATGTTCATTATATTCCTTTTTAATATTAGCTTTGAAGAAGAAAAAATAAATACTCGAAGGTAACAATTATATTCAAAGTTGTGATCATTTTTGGAAAATTATCAAGGGATTTGAAGATCTACTGTATTGATTTCGACATTTAGAAGATGTTATTTTATATTATTATTTTACATGTGTCCCAGCTTATTAACGGCAATCCAAAGACAAGCCCTCCTTGATATTTCTGGTGCAATGAACAGCACAGGAGCGGCATTAATAGAAGCCCTCGCTGGACTTCCTCCTTTGGAACTTTTTATAAGGAAGGAGGAGGTGAAGGCAATTCTGACACTGAAATCGGGAGACTTATGGTCCCAAACGATGTTCGAGAAGGACACATCACTGGGACAATACTAGATGAACACATATTTTACATAAGCTTTGATAGCATGACACCAGAGAACATATTCACTGAACGATTGAATATCATCATCCCATCCTGGAAACAGGTGATGCATCCAGGTGATTCTGGGGAAATCATCTGGTTCACCGATGGATCCAAAACGAATCATGACACTGGGGCTGGTATAAGTGGACCTAGAAAGAAACTGTCTCTTAGCCTTGGTCAATACATAACTGTGTTTCAAGCAGAGACGATTGACTGCATTTATGAAAACATCAGAAGAGGATGTACCGGTCAAAAAATTAAAATTTTCACTGACAGCCAGGCACTGTTTAAAGCTTTCAGCAATCCAACAACTAGGTGTAAACTGGTAAAAAACTGTAAAGAATCCCTTAACTTGCTGGTAAGTGACAACAAAGTGTCTCTAATATGGGTGCCGGCACATGAGGGGATTGCGGGGATTAAAATGGCACACCAGCTAGCTTAAGAAGGCTCTAAAGGAGCTTTCACAGGTCGGGAACCGGCTATTTAAGGAACACCAACTCAAATGGAGGCTGACACAAGGACACATCCATACTAGAAGTCTACTGAATAAGTTAGACAAGGAACTCTCGTCCAGGCTGCTAAAACTGGGTAAGAGAAATTTGTAGACAGTTACTGACCTGGTGATTAGAGACTGTACCCTGAGGAAGCATTTGCACAGGATCGACAAAGTTAGTGTACTCATATGCAGAAAATGTTAACTCTGCGATGAAACACCTACTCACATGATCTGCTTCTGTGAGAACTTACAAGGACCCAAACTAAGGAACTTTGGAGTGGAAATAACACAACCATCACAACTACTGAAGATTCCTTCAGATAAACTGGTGGCCTATATAGAAGACACGAAGCTTCTAGAATGTAAGTAGGTAGATAACATGGGTAATGGTACGAAGATTCAGTTCAAGTGCCTGGGCTGTTGAGACAACCCAAACGCATGAATGAAGGAATGAATGTGTCCCAGCTACTTACTTCTCATCTCTATCATCTCCAGCAAAATTGGAGGCTTCGCTACGCTCAGCCTCCAAACATTGCTGTCGACCGGTAGGTAAACAACTCTTACCGTTCTTGATACTTAATATACTATATTTTATATTTAAACAACATTTTTCCTTCCTTTTTCAGAAATTTTCAAAAACCAATCAATAATTTCCCACTCGGTGGATAGTTAGACAAAGCCCAATGTTGGAAATGGCCACCTAGATTGCCCGATTCAACCCCCCTAGACATTTTCAAGGGGATATCTAGGAACGATAATGGATAGTTCAACTTTCACTGTATAATATCTTGATTTCTATGCATCAGTGAATTTCGAATTCGACAAATCTATTCATAGCGACACATCAATGCCAATTAAGACTATTTAGCAGAAGAATCACTTCGAGTAAAAAACTTTTTTTTACATCGGCTTTCTTGAAGTGTGCCAACAATTTCTATTGGTCAGTCAATCATGATCAAGAACAAAGTAGACGATTGTTGCGTGTACATACCTCATTGATCCCATCTCTATAAATCGAAGGATTTTCATTGTTCACGTCAATTCAATGAGATCCTGAGAATCCTCTGTGCAATTTGCATTTTAACTTGTGAGAAAAAACTGTTTGAATGCCGCAATTTTTGTTTGAAAATAAAATAAAGGTTAATTCGAAGAGACCTAACCTAAAAACGATAGCTTGGAATCGAAGAAGAATTTTTTAACATTAAATACATAAACTGAAGAAGGAGTCTGTAAGCATTAAAATGCAGGTTAATTTAGTTTTTCTTAAATTTGACGTTGGAAAATATAATTAATGGATTCATTAATATTTTGAAAACGTTTGTTTTCAAGAACCATGTATTTTGAAAAAATAATTTCATATTCGATTATTAAGCGGAGAAAACAGTATTCAAATTTCAATAAAACCAAATGAGAACCATATAATTTCAGCCGGGCACGTCAATTCAACGAGTTGATCAGAAACACAAAATTTCCAATATTTTTGTCTCAGTGGCTATTGAACTTTGAGTTTTTTTGACTGTTTTCTCCGCTTCTAATGATCGAATCTAATTTTTTTGTTTTCAACATACGTAGCTTTTGGAGAAACATTTTCAAAATATTAATGGATCCATGAATCATATTTTTCAACGTCAAATTCAAGAAAAACGGAGAGAAAAAAATATTTTTTAGTAAAACTCGTAAAAAAATGATCTAAAAAAGTTTTAAAAACATTTTTTGTTATTGTTCGGACTAAATATCAAATATGCATGTATAGTCGGGCCGCTCTTAGCTTAGTACTTGACAACTTTCAGATTATAGTTTGTTTCAAAAAATACATAGAGTATTGGAATGCAATAATCCTTTAACAACCAGATGCTTATCGGCTATTACAGAGCTGTTCTCAAACTCGACCAAATATTTTACAATTAATAGTAAGTAAATGTTTAGTGGGTAAGGAAACTATTTTATTTTATAGTACCTACATACTTTTATATATTATTATTATTATTATTATTATTATTATTATTATTATTATTATTATAGCGCATCGACCACGAGGGGTCATTAGCGATATTTGGTGTATACATATTTACTTACATTTGGTATTTTATAAAGAATTTATAACATTTATTAATTTAAGAAATGTCTTCAGGCTACTTAAATTGCAGTTGGTTCCTAATACGTCGGATAATCCATTGTTGTAGAGTTGTGCCAGTTGTCGCTGTTGTGTTAGTTGGGGACATTTAACAAGTAGGTGCCTAATAGTTAGTTTCAAGTCACAATAATTACATTTTGGTTAGGTATCTTTAGCGTGAGTTAGCCGGGTATGTCCTAAACGTAGCCGTGTTAGTAGCACATATAGCACATATAGCACAGTCAGGCAGCAATTAAAGCCCTGAGTGGGTATACCAGCAACTCAGGACTTGCTAACGAATGTCGAGAACGACTTGCTAATCTTGCAAGGCGGAACGTGGTGCGGCTAAGTTGATGTTAACCATAGAACATACAGTTAAATACGAGAAAGTGGTGTTCCATTATTCTAACCATAGATTCTAACTGACAACTGTGTCATGATCTTTTCATGTTTGCATACATTTTGCAACAAAGATTATTTCAACTTTAAATTTGATTGTGTTATTATCATAGGGTGAAATCGAGAAGCTTATTTGATTCTTTTATAGTAGCTTAGTAGCATCTAGGTTCTGTTTGTATTTTATTTCATTGTTATTGTCAATGTATCTTGAGGAACTTGACGACCTTTTCGATGAAGAGCTTGGATATTGGCGAAATATTGGAATTTGTAGAGTACGAAAGACAACCATATACTGTTGAAGAACGGATAAATCCCTTTGAAGAGCTCGATGATGTCGAGTTTATTACTCGGTTTCGATTATCTAAACCCAGTGTTCCCATGATACTCCAACAAATTCCAGATATTCTCGCCAAGTCACAGCATCCGTCTTTTTGCATTCTATTATACTTTTATGGTGAACGGATACTTTTATAAGTACCTAATTGTCGCTCTGACCCCGTGAAATTGGGATATCTTTTTTGTTTTGTGAACATGCTAAAATGCAAACAACTCAACAAATCACAACATAGACGAAATAAAAATAACAGTACCACAATTTTGACACTGACAAGTGAAATTTTCCACGACGTTGTCAGAGTAAGCTTACGGTGAAATAGAAAAATAATAACTTTCACTTTTATATTCTTGATTCACTGTTATATGTTATATGCGAATAAAATTAATAATATGTATATTTCATGTAACGGGTGATATCCTCCTTACACCAAATTAAAATGAGAAATTTACACTCTGACAACATTACACTCACGTTCACAACCCGAACAAGGTTGTCAAATGCTCAATTACACTTAGCCTTCAGTTAGCTAGCTGTCGGTTATGTAGTGCATTGATAAACGCTTTCTATTGAAACCGAGACTTTGACTGGCGGCTAGAGATAGCTGAGGGCTACGTAGCTGACAGATTTAACCGGGCATTGATAAACCCGCCCTTTAAAGGATTATTGCATTCCAATACTCGGTGAACTTTTTGAAAAAAACTATAGAATGTTATAGCGATTATTTTTACCTGGCTTGTAGCAAAAAACACCCACAATTGTGTCGTTTTTTGGTGAGCGTTTAGCTAGATGAGACCCAACCTTTTTTAGTGATTATGACCTTCCTTATTGAAAAAAAAGGGAAATCGACATGATCTTTATGAAAGTTGAAAAGTTTTCAAAGGCAAATTCACGCAGTTTGTACGCCATTGATAAACTGTTTCTATATGAAAAAAATTTATTACTACACTCTGCAGTTCACAGTGCCAAAGTTCTGTAATCTTTGACAGTGCTTTAGTTTTGGCCGTAAGACTATACATTAGTCGTCACCATCTCGAAAAAAAATTGTAAGGTATATAACCACATCATACATTCATTAAATACTTTCAGATCCACTAGAAATGAAGATTTGCGCCTTTTTAAGTGTTCCTTTTATATTAAAAAATAGACAAATCTCGAGTTTTTTTTCATATAATAATAATAATCAACGTCTTAATTATTTTCAAAAGCTTAAAGTTCAGTTTAATGATGGTAATCACTTCCACTCAACCACTTAACCCTTAAGTAATTGTAGAGGTACTAATTAAATAATAGAAGTTAAACAATGTAACAAAATAATAAAAAAATTCCCAGCTCAATGAAAATAAAGAAATACAATATCTCAGTCTTATCATACATTCAATAAATTCATTGCGTATTAAAGCTTTGAAAACATTTAATTATTTTTAGGATGATGATCACTTGTCTGTCACAGCTAACATAATATGCCTTTTTTAGGAAATAGGACTAAAGGAACTACTAGTTTCTGAGACTCTCCTCAGAAACTGAGTAGAAGTGAGGGGGCACAATAGATCTTTTAGGTCTCAGTGAATGTCACCCCAAAATCACACATACATACATACATAGGGCAAAATAAAAAAAATAAAAAAGTGACGTGAGATACCAACGGAAGGGTTTGCTACAAGGATCTCAAACTTTAGAGCCCCATATTTCCCAAATGGCATAAGTAAAAAAATGTTTATTCAATTGACGTGCTTGGCAGTTATGACCACTTTCACAGAGCGATTACAGATAACAGTAGTTATTACAAATAGTTAAAAACATAGTTTAAAGTTTATGATAGAGTGAAATATCTTTTAAAAATTTCAGTGTTGTCTCGATTTGGATTGGGTCCCCTAGGATATCTTGCAGCTGGGATTTGAGATTATGTTGTCGTATTCTTGTGCTAAATTGGCGACAATCAACCAGGATGTGTTTAACAGTAAGTGGGCACTGGCAGCTTTGACAGAAAGGTCTGTTGCTTGAAGTCATTGAGTAGGTAGCTGTGTGTGAGATTGGTGTGACCTATTCGAAGTCTACGTAGTATTAATACCTACTTCTTGTCTAGAGTGGGTATCAGTATACAGAAGTGTGTTGAGAACAGGCTGGATAGATAGTAGGGAAGTCTTGGTGGAGATCCAGTGAGTTTGCCATAATATCTAGCGATTCTTTTTGCTTCTGCCCATAAGTAAAAAATTGTATGTGAAGAATATTTATTTTTAGTCTTTCTATCATCTCATCAGTAGGGGCCAGGCACGTATATAAGGGGGGGGGGGTTGGGGGTTCAAACCCTCCCCATAGAAAATACAATAAAGGTACAATTATGTTTTATTAGCATACTGCCGCAATATGAGTATTAATCGAGATGTGGCAATAGAAATAGATAGTTTAGCTGAAGAGGTTAAATTTACTTTGGTGGGATTGATTTTCTGTTTTAATAAAAGCTTCAATTTTCAATCATTTATCACTTTTTAAAATAGGTGCTCCCAAATTAATATACAGGTAACATCTCGGCTGGGAATGCGGCGAAGATCTTAGAAGACTGGAGACTCGGAACAGTGTAACACTGGAGTGGGTCCCAGGTCACAAAGGAATCGCTGGCAATGAAAAAGCTGACGAACTTGCAAGAGCAGGATCGTCAACACTGATGAACGGACCCGAACCATCTGTGGGCATCCCCAGATGCTCCACTAGGTAATGGTTAAAAGGGTGGGTAAAAGAACAATCCATAAAACTCTGGAAGAATTCGCCCAGGCAAACACATGGGAAGACATTTATGAAAGAACCATCAGAAAAAGTAGCAAAAGAACTGCTCTCAATGAGCAGGAACAAACTGCGCACCATAACGGGGCTTCTTACGGGACACTTTCCCACAAAGGAGCACCTGAACAAAATAGGGCTGTATAACGGAGACTTCACATGCAGGAGATACAAAAAGGACACTGAAACAGCTCTTCACATATTATGCAACTGTGAGACGCTAGACCACAGGAGGCAAAAACTAAATGGAAGACCCCAAATGACTCCAGAAGACTTCTACAACCAACCAGTAAAGAACCTGTATGAGCTCCTTTAAAAAATATATATACATGGTTATAACCATTCCAGCAGAAGGGGGCAAAACGAAAAACGATGTTTAAAAATACTTTTAGATGTAGCCAAGTAAAACAAATAATTAAAAAAAAATTTAACATTATTTCTTGAACTTTAAAAATTGCTTTAGGTCGTGGCACTCGATTTTTTTGCCTTAGGCGGCGCCTTCAATAAAGCTTTCCCCTTCTAAACCTATCAGATGAAAAAAACCAAAACCCTCCTCATGTAAAAGCTATAGCTACGTGACTGGTAGGGGCCATCCATAAAGTACGTCACACGAATTTTAGGACTTTTGAACCCCTCCCCACGTCCTTGTCACAGGTTGTCACATTTTTATAACCCCCCCTCCTGATGTGACGCCACACATTTTTTAAATATATGCATGTATTTAAAAATAATCGAGAGAAAACAGCTATTTTCATTTTTAACTTATTTTTATTACATAATAATCTAATAAAATGCTAGATTATTAATAAATATAGATCAAGTTCGTGAATTTTTCAAGTTTCTAATTCACATCCAAACTTTGCGTTTTAGTATTTTAAATTTTAACATGTGACGTCACAAAACTATTATTGACCCCCCCCCATGCCCCTTGTCACACGATGTCACACTTCGGTGATACCCTCCCTCCCCATTGACCTGAGACGTACTTTATGGATGGCCCCGTATCAGTTTTTAGTTCGAAGTCAAAGAACTGATCATTGAAAATTTTTCCCCTTTTAAGTATTCAAAAACATCTCAAAATATATAATAAAATTTCCATATGAACCACGGTTATCCATGATAATATGAAAAAAAGAACCGATCATCCAGTTACTTCTCCGAATTTTAAATTCAATAGTTAGTTATTAAAATAGCTGAATAACCTGCGTGTATCAACGAAACTATTAAGCATAAAAATTTTTTATTAAAAATATAGAAATTACTTCTTTTAAGAATAATAATAATAAATGAACATTCCATTTGGCTGCCTCGCACTGTATACACAATTAAACGTAAATACAAAAAGTAACCTCAAAAAAAAATTAATTTCTCACTGGTAAATTATCACCAATTTGTTTGGAGGATAGTGACTCTCGTTAAAAAAAATATAATCCTAAATGAAATATTTATTGTCGTCTTCTCTCGTTCACCGAACACAAGGTGAAACAAAAAATGTGTGAGAAACAATGAATTGCGGTTAAAACAATTGAGAACGATAACCGCAGGTCTACATTTCCCCTCAATAAATCTTGGAGATTATCAAAAGAACGCTCCATATCGATGAACAAAGTGATCGTAGGTAGTAATATCGGTACTATTAAGTAATATCGGTGGAAGTTGTTATCGATTTTAGATGTAAAAAAGTTATTACATACAGGGTGAAACAAAACTGACAGTTAAAGTGAGATTTTCGTCAGGCTACGTATCAAGTCACAAATAAAGGTACCAGACATACAATGCGAGCATAGAAATACAACCGATACTAAGGGTGTGTTGTAACTCGGTAGGTTAAACTATTGTTATAGTTAACCATTGGTTAACTCCAAACGGTGGTTGTAACACGAGAATTTAGACGTTCACCAACTGGTTAACCTTCGAAAAGTTTACTATCATATCTCAGAGAGTTAACCTATGATCAATCACGGAACAATACAATTTTACTTGTTCTACCTGTTTGTCTGCTTCAATTTGACAATTTAGGTTTGCAATTGACGTTTTATAGTTCTTTTTGATTTCCATTGATAAGTAATAAAATAAATGTATATAAAGATATATTTATCCCGTTGAACATTTGTTGCGAATTATTTTGAACAAAATGGGGAATTGGAAGAGCTAATTTACGAGAATTTACAGATGCTGAAGACTTTCGAGAGTTGCTCTAACTAGAAATGATTCCCAGAGTCTCTAGAAACTTATGTACCCATCATATAGAGGAGATTAAAACTAATAAACTGAACTGAAATAGCTTTATTTATTATAAAAAGCTTGAGTTCTAATTATTTTACTCTTATATAATCAAAAACCCTTTTTATACCCGAAGGTGTGAGGGTAGGTATCTTTATCTAAATATTTTGTTAGTAGGTGAAATTAGTCCATTTATTTTTATTTTTTGCCATCTTTTTTGCTTCTTCCCATTTCACATTTTTTCTTTCTATTATTTATCGGGCTCCCCACACATCACTGACTGGTCTGTTGCTCATTCTTGTTGAGTGTCCGAACCACTTAAGCTTTTTTTATCTAATAATTCGAGTATTGGTCCTACTTCCAGTTTCTTTCTCACAACCTCGCTTCTTATCCGATCTCTTCGTGCTATACCCTTCACTCCCCGCAAATATTTCAATTCCATTGCTTGAGTTCGACTTCTAGATTTTTGTGACAGTATCCAGCTTTCACTTCCATAAAAGTAAGGATTGGCCGGCAAAGTGTTTTATATACTGTAATTTGGTTTTTGCACTAATTTCCTTTTTTCCTATAAATGATCTTGATAATGAATGATACAGTTGTGATGCATTGGTGATCCTTTCATTTATTTCAATAATTTTCAGTTTCGTTTTTATTTATCTTCATACCAAGGTATTTAAATACGTCTATGAAACTAAATTACTGAATGTAAATGACAATTACGAAAACGAAAGGTTGAAATGTCAACTGAAATCCATTGGTTATGTAACCCTTGATCGACATAGGGCGAGTTGTACCAACAGTCGGCTAAGCCTGGTTTATCTAACCATAGGGTTAAATTTAACAAAAATTTAAACCGGTACGTGTTGTACCAATGGTGTTTTCGTGCAGTTTTGTTAATCAATCATTTTGAAAGGTTGGTATCAGTGAATGCTAGACGAATGAACCACTGTGGAGTAAATTACTTACGTTTTGCCAATGAAAAAGATAAAAGAAGAATTTTAAAAGCGGTTCTAACCCCCAGTCTCAGTTTACATTCTGAAGTGTTTTTTATTTTTGCATATTATTTTATTCGACTAAAAATGAATAAAGATAAAAAAAAGGTCAGAAAACTTCACGGCCAAAGAAGAACGCCTCCTCTTGGATTGCGTAAAGCAACAGTGGAGCGTTATTGAAAATAAAAGGACTGACGCAGTCAGTAATGACGAGAAAATGGAGACGTGGAAAAAATTCGCTCTTAATTTTAATACATCTAGCGATCGCTACGGGGACTTCGGCATCATAAAAAACAAATTCACAAACATGAAAAAAAAATCCAAAAAAGCTTTCGCGGAAGAGAAACTGCAGAGACTCGGCACAGGTGGCGGAGAATATGTTCAATCTCCTGCCAATGATATTGATGTGGAACTGAAGGAAACAAGTCACTGGCCTGTGCTCTCAAGTTGACGATGTCTAAATCTATCCAAAAATTCCTGGTCATTCCATTCTGTAAAATTGTTAGTTCGTCGCCGAAAGTTTTGTGGGCGTCTCGGATATACTTATAAATTAACAAGTTCATTAAAATCTTCGTCATCACTAAAATTCAGTATATCGGGATATTCCATCATATTTGGTAAAAATAAAAAATTTACAGAATCCACTGACAGTTGAACAAAGTTTTTAGGTTAGAAAGCTAGGGTTATTATTTTAACCACTCATTTTTGGGCGGTTAACAAACCCGTTGGCAAAACTCTGGTTACCCACTGATCCAGTCTGGTACAACACCCATTTTGCTTAAACCATTAGTTATGTTTTAAACCTTGTTGGTACAACTCGCCCATATTGTGTTACAACGCAAAAAGGCTTGACTACTGAATAGTGGTTAAACGTAGTTTAACTATTGGTCCAGTGACTAGTGGATTAACCTACTGAGTTACAACACACCCTAAGGGTTGATAAGCAAGGGTTAAAAATTGATAAAATGGTGAAAAAAAAGCATTATAAAAACACAAATATGATTTTCAATGTCCTCTGTAGCGTTGTTTAGCTAGATTGGCCCTTTGGCAATAGCCTTATTTTACTTATTTTTCACATTAAACATTAAACTTGGTAATGAAAACGGCTTACATTTAAAATAATGAAGCCTACACGTGTCATGGGCTAGCGGTCTAAAAGTGGAACTTGGAATTAATAAGAAAACGCGGGATTGTCCAGGCTAAGGCTGGTAACATTGCCATGAACCAAGTCCAATAAACGACAATGAGACAGTTTCTAAAACCAGAATTAAAAAAAAAGTATAGTAAGGCTTAAAACCTATAAAAAGAATAAAAATTACAATTACCTTTAATTCTAACTTAAATAATATTTTGGATATTCTCAGATCGACAGATATTTTCTATTTTTACAATTATTCTTAGCTGCTTAGCCAAGTAGGAAGCAACGGAGGTCATCATGGGGCCAGAACCTTTCTGTGGAATTGCTAAATGCCTAACTAAGGAGAGCATATAATAGAATAGAAAAAAAATTTATTTCACCAAATAAAAAAAAATTGTACAAAGAAATTATACACAAATGGATATACAACCAGGCGTTGCGCTGGTGGTATGAAGCCCCAGAACAAAGGCACGCGAAATTATCCCTTGAAAGCCCTTCGGCCAAACTGTCACACGACCTACTATGTCAAAGTCGAGAAACGACGAGGATGATGGTGGGAATGCTGACCGAACATTGTAGGCTGAGGAAACATGTGCACACAGTTGGCCTAGCAGATGACACAGCCTATGTAGGTTCTGCCAGGAAGAAGACGAAACCGCGGAGCATCTACTCTGTGAGTGCGAAGGCCTAGAAGAAAAACCGAGGGCAGTGAGCAGGAAGACGGTATGGGTCACATGTGGCCTAAGTGCTGTGAGCCTACACACTCACCCTCCCCACTCTACAGATACAGATACAGGAAGACGGTATCCAGGCTAATAAATCTAATAAAGAATAAAACTATATATCGCTTATATAGGCTGAATATAGGGTGGACCACGATAGATCTGCAAAGGTTGCAGTGGGGTAGGACAAAGAGCCACTCCAATCTAATCGAATATAATCTAGCTAATCTAGCTTCTCTTACTTTTTGACACAATCCATATTTTTCTCTAGGAAATATATTAATAAAGCTTCGTCCTGACAATGTTAAATTTAAAAAAACGTACTTCACGAAACACGAATTTCAAATATAAGTAACGTTCTTATGTACCATACGGTGCTTCGAAAACCTTTAAGTAGTTCATTGTCATCTTCCATTTGCGTAACCTTATTATAACAAGTCGGTGTGCACAATGGGATTTTTTCGGTTCATACGTTAATAATTATAAACGGTAGCTATGAGATGAACATGCTGTGAGCAGATGTCTTGTAAATAAAAACATTATACTTTGCTTAAAAGCAATATTTCGCATTAGACAATTTCATATGTTTTGTCTAACCAGGAACGTATTAGAAAGTCTACCAGTCACTGAAAATTGTGAAATTGAGAACTAGCACTTTTCTCTTAGATGAAAAATTTAATTAATTCAAAAAATATTAATTATCGTTAATAACTTTAGATAGAACGCTACACTAGGTAACACTAAAATAAAAATATGAAAAAAGATTTTGATTAACTTTCCCATACATAATCTGACTTCCTGGGTATATATCACAATCTTTTTGATGTTTAAAATCGTTTCTATACACTTTTCGTGGAAAAAAGTTTGATACAAGACACTTTAACAGTGATTTTTTTATAAAAAAGTTGAAAAAACGAACAAACAAAAAGTATGAAAAATATAATATTTTGTTTGACTGTTTAAAGTCACTGTTTAGGACTTTTCGTTAGAAAATAGGCGACATTTTATTTTATATAACTGTTTCTATAAATCTTATCTAATTATATTTATCACAAAGAGTGCCTCAGCGATGGCAATTGAAGATGTCAGGTGTGCTGATGTCTTATAGAAATGAAAAATATGCTGAGTATTTCTTGATAACTACGCAATTTATATAATGTCCGTTGGAGTCGAATGAATTATTTGTTTTCTGGGAAAATGAATTTAATTTATTTAATTCTGTTTAATTTGATAGCAATCTCTTGTTTCTGTAATAATTTTAATGATGAATTGAAGGTTAGTAAATGAAAGAGTAGATTTATTCTAGTTTGTTAAATTCAAATTTAAAATATAAAATCATACATGTGATGTAAAAAATTCTAAAAAAGGGGAATAATAATGCTCTCCAAGGACGTATCAGAAGTAGAGAGCTGACATTTTAAATGTTTGTAAGTATCATGGGCGCCGGAAGGGTCAAATAAAGGGGGGAGGGGCAAGTAAAGGTAGATTACAACTTTTATATTTTTATTCTCAAATATACATATATATGGTTTACTTGAACTAAACATAACTCTAATGTTGAAAATATTTATATGCCCTTTCATAAAAAATACATTTGTATGTCCATGCACGATACACTTACTCACGGTATGCTGATTTCTACTCCAAATTGCGTCCGAGCCGCGCAGTTACGTCACGCGGAAATCAGAAATTTACACCCACCTCTCACCAGTCTTTCGATTCATTGTGTTTTCATGCAATACAAGGTGTTGTTAGCTTTAATTTCAATTTTACTGGAGTTGATTCGTTTATTTGGAATTTTATTACCCACTAATTTACTGTTATTAGTGTTATTTAATACTGTTTTATAATATAAGGCTATTTTTGTTTTGTAACGATTAAGGGAAATTAATAGGAAAATCAGTTTCCAAAACTACCTGAAAAAACTGGACAAGAATGTGTCAAAATTAAGAAATTTCAATAAATGATTCTAAATATAAGCTTTTTCTTTTTTCTTATTCTTCTGGGAATCAAACCACAATAATGTTTTCATTTTTTATTTCGACGTTTCGGTAGCGTTCCAAATAATTTTCGGTCCCTATCTGACACAACGAAAAAATATGTTTGAGACTTCCATGTAATAACAATAACCTATCACTCACCTCTACACCCACCATGAAATATTTTTCATTATTTATTGCAATTATAAAAGACATTATAACCGAACTAAGCAATATAAGATGTTCAATAATAAATATAATAAACAAAAGTATAACATGCACTATGTTAGTCTCATTAAACTCGACATACAATTACTTTTAATTATTGTAGTGTCATAAAATGGTTTAAAAATTTCTTTCGAGATTACCTATTAAATATTTCTTCATGACAAATTCACTTTAATTGAAGATCATTCAGCGTGCACTTAATAATGTAGAGAGTAAAGTCATAGAAATTTAATTTAAAAATGTACTTGATTAGGTCGTCAAATAGAAGAGTATCATTTGTCAGTGACATTTCCTGTTATAAACCATGAAAATCTAGTCTCCATGTCATAAATGTTATAATTCCATAAAAAATAATACAGCTACAGAGTAGAGTAGATGTGTTCTTTCATTTCATTCATAAGTTTGGTTTGGCTCAACAGCCCAGGCACTTAGACTGAATGTTTGTACCATTACCCATCTTATATACCTACTTCCATTCCAAAATCTTCGAGTCTTCTATTAAAGGCCACCAATTTATCTGGAATGATCTTCGGTAGTTGTGATGGTAGAGTTCACATTTTCTGCACATAGGTTCACTAACTTTGCCCATCCTGTGCAAATGCTTCCTCAGGGTACAGTGTCCAGTCACCAGGTCGGTAACTGTCTTCAAATTTCTCTTACTCAGTTTCAGCAGCCTGGTCGAGAGTTCCTTGT
>CAJUYH010006249.1:0-20700 GCA_910591685.1 Galerucella tenella | reverse complement strand
ATGAATTTTAACATATTACCTCTAATATTCCAACTATGTAACTTCGATATGATATTGAAACGCCATACAGTGTCGTAAGCCTTCGTAATGTCCAAGAAGACTGCGGTACAAAATTGTTTATTTGCGATTGCTTCGTGTATTTCTGATTCCAAGTCGATTAAGTTGTCTGTGGTGGATCGATTTTCTCTGAAGCCGCTTTGTTGTGGTATGAGAAGTTTCTGTTTTTCTAGGAACCATCGTAGTCTCTTATTTGCCATTTTCTCTAAGATCTTACACATTGTGTTGGTTAAGGATATTGGGCGGTATGATTCTGGAGATGTTCGAGGTTTATCTGCTTTAAGGAGAGGCAGTATGATAGCTTCGGACCAGGATGATGGAAATATTTGGTTGATCCAGATAAAATTATAATACTTTAAAAGTAATGTTTTTCCATTTTCTGGTAGATGTGATAAGAATGACAATGGTATACCATCTGGGCCAGGGCTTGAATCTTTGGAAGAGTTTAAAGCTTCGGTTAGTTCTGTCGAGGTGAAGGGAACGTTAAGGTCTCGAATTTCATATCCGCCGTTTTCTAATGCTCTGCTTTCTATATTTGCCTTGTGTATTTTAAAATCGTCTGTGTAACTTTCGTCGCTTGAATTTAATTCATATTGGCTAGCTAACATATTTACAATTTCTTTTCTATCGCTGATTATCTTATTATTTTTTGTTAAAAATGGGATATGATATGGTTGATTTTTGCCTGAAATTTTCCTTAAATTTTTCCATACTGTACTTATCGTTGTTGAGGTGTTGAGGGATGAAATAAATTTTTCCAATGTTCTCTTCTGTTTTTCTTAAGTGTGTACCTTGCTTCGGCTCTGCGTTTTTTATATTCTGTTGTGTTCTCATCGGTTTTGTGTCGTTTTAATCTATTAAAAGCTGTTTTATATGCTTTGGTAACCTGGTTGCATTCAGGTGTCCACCACGGGAGTGGTTTATGATCTTTAAGAAACTTTGTTTTACCTACATATTTATCTGCGGCTGTTTTTAAAATGTATAAGAATTGGCTTATAGAAGCGTCTATGTCATTGAGTGGTAAAAGGTTGGTCCGATTAATTTCTAGTTCTACTTTTTCTGTAAAGTTAATCCAATCAGCTCTTTTTATATTCCACTTTAAGGTAGATGTGCTTATATTAGTTGTTTCTTGGTGAGTTGAGGTAATTGTAATGGGGTAGTGGTCACTACCGTATAAATATGGTAAAACCTCCCATGTTAACGTGGTGGATAGGTTTGGGTCGCATAAAGAAATGTCTATTGCCGATGTTGTGCCTGTTTGAAAGTTAAATCTTGTTGGTGTCCCATCGTTGAGCAAGTTTAAATTTTTGGATGTTATAATGTCTTCTAAAATGCGTCCTTTTCGGTTTAACTTTTTCTAACCCCACATCGGACTATGGCAGTTGAGGTCTCCAACTACAATCCTAGGTGAAGGTATTTGTTCTAAGATATCTGTTAGATCTTCTTGTGATATGTTTTGGTTTGGTGGGACATACATATTGCAAATGTATATCTTATGAGGTATGTTTATTTCGATGGCTATTAATTCAATATCGTTTGAGATTATTGATAATTCTGAGGAAATTAATTTTTTATCTACATAAATTGAAACGCCGCCGCTGGCTATATTTTGGTTAATTCTGTTTTTATAGAAAGTTGTATATTTACTGAAGTTGAATACGTGGTTTGGATTTTTGAAATTTGTTTCCTGTAGGCAAATAATAGATGGGTGTATTTCTGTATTAATATGATTCAGTTTTTCGAGATGGGTATAGAACCCATTTAAGTTCCACTGAAGTAGGGATATGAATGTTATTATTCTTGAGATGAATTTACGGATGAGTCAGAATCTTCTTCCAACAATGACTTTATAGCTGTGGGATGGATATTTAATTGTTTGGCTAGTTTTCGTCTCAATCTTGTGCTTTTGGTTTTCATTACTTTATTTGTGTAATATGGATGTAATTTGGTTAGGAACTGTAGAAGTGCTTGAGAGTGATCTGTGTACGATTTTGTTACACTGAGTATGTCTTTTGATCCTTTACTGTTTTCAAACAGATCCATCACTTGGTCGAAATTTAGTAATTGAGTTTAATTTTCTAGGTATTCTTTCATGGGTTCTAGTAATGTTGTAAGGTTGGTGTTGGCGTTTGGTAAGTTTTCCTCATTGGTTTTGCTTTTTTTCTTTAGTTGACATAATATGGGTTTTACAGAAGTATCTTCCACAGATGGTGAAGATGTTTCTTGAAAAGTCCTTTTTGGTGTTGGTTTGGTTGAAATTGGTTGAAGTTCTAGGATATCAATGGGTGTGTTTTTGGTTGAAAGTAGGGGTTGGCTCATGACAGTTGATGTTGAAGTTTGTGTTTCAGTATTTGGAGATGCTTGAGTTGATATGTGCGTTGTAGGTTTGGAATTTTCTGGAGTGCACAGAGGTATAGGAGTGCTTTTTTGAATTTGGTTAGTCTGTAATGGAAGTTCAAGATATCGATAATAATTAGTAACTATTATATAATTAAAACTCAAGAGACCGATTTCCTTACATGTTTATTTCCAATCGAAGTAGAATAGAATGACAGCAATTAACATACTAATAATGTCATGAAAGCAATTCATATAATTTAATAGACAAAACGATAAGTATATTCTGCAAGCTAGTTAGAATCAGCGATTTCTATGTAATTTGAAATTATTAATACAGTTGGTTCAACTGTTGCGTAAAAACTACTATTGAACTCTAATGTAAACAAAAGACGTTACAAGTCAATGAATTTTGGGAAATGGTATATGGAGGGAGGGTAGTCTGTGTTTGGTTAGGAGTATTTTGAGAAAGATTGGTAGGTGCATTATTTGAGCAATTTGCTGCATGGTGCCCAGTTAGCTTACATTTAAAGCAGGTTTCGTTTTGTGTTATGAAAAGTCGATATGAGGTCTGTTCAAATTCGATAAGAAAAGATTCGGGTAGTACGAAATTGTCTGGAAAGGGTGTTACAAAAACTTGTCGTCTAAAACTGAGTATATGACTAAACATGGGATTAATTGACCCTAAACGTAGATATGAGATTTCTGATACTGGATTTAAGCCTAGTTTTCTTAGTTACTCTTTGATTATGTTTGGGGGTATGCTTGGACATACGTTAGATAGTATTAAGCGTGTTGATGGAGTTATTAGTCTTCTGGCTTCTAAAACATTTTCGTCTATGGTTATATGTCCTGTTTCCACTATAAATTTATCTACTAAAGCTTTTGATGATAAATATATGCACATTCTACCATTTGATATACGGGATGCAAATATTATATCCTTCGGGTTTACGTGCTTACTTAATCCTTCGAGGTAGTCGTTGACAGAACAATCTTCTATGGTATTAAATAAAATAGCTTGGTGTCTATTTGGAGGTGAAATAATACGTTGTTGACTGGCTGATTTTGAATATGAGACATTTTGTGTAACTTGATTTAAAGCTGACATGGTTTTTCGGTTTTCGATCGAGGCCGGCCCTGTCTCACAGCTATGCTGTGTGGAAGGACGACGGCTCGTCGATGTGAAAAGTCGATTAACTTAATGACTTGATAATTTTTTTTTATTCTTCGTTTGAAAGAATTTTGATTTCAGAAATTTGTTTAAAATTAAAATTTAAATTATAACGAGTAGTTTTATTTACTCACGGTTTGCACTTGATGTTAACAAATCACTAATTACTTGGTTGATTCACTTTTTGAAATTTTCTAATTAATAGTTCGTTTGTTTTGATACTTTTAGACAGAGTTGATTGAAACGACATGTATCGCTTGCAAAATCAGGTCCGTCTCCTATATATAAGCTTTAATTCTACAATAAATAAAATACATACAAAAAGTTTGTTTTAGTTGTAATACAGTACCTTTTCTGCATTACTGATTTCATTAGTAGTTTTGTATTCTAAAATATGCTTAAACTTTTCAATTTCTTGAATCAATTTCATTTCGTCTTCCCAAGAAAAATTTGAAAAGCGAACTTTCTTATTATTTTTTTTTTTAAATTTCCCATTTTTTCCAAATAAATCGCTTTCTACAAACGCCACAACTTATAACAAAACTTAACCTCATTTATTTAGACAGGAACGGAAAAACGAGTCAAATATGACAGATCTTTCTATTTCATGTCAAAATCCATGAATTCCAGGTTAACCAACACTTTAAAAATTACTTAAAAGATACTTTATGGAAAGGACACTTTAATATTCATCATGGCACCAAATGACGGCAACAACTACTTTAAAGGGGACTTAGGTGTAAAGTCTCCTTTCGGTAAAGTGGACTGGTTATTCATTATGAAATCGGCTGTAAAATATGTTTTCCATTCTGGGATTATTATATTTAACCAAGACCTACCTAGTGAATAAACTTTAGACGTAAAATTTACAACTTTCATATACAATGGGGCACTAATATTCTAAAACTTAAGATTCACATTGGCTTACAAAATATCATGTTTCGCTTCACAGATGGAAATAATTCTTCAAACATTTCATAAGGTATTATTGCTCAATCTGAACCTGTATCGACTATTGGCTTGAGCAGTTTTGGTGAATAAAACAAAGCCGAGCTTCGTACGATAGGTTTTAATTTAATAGCACATGTGTGCTCTGCTACAGGTCAAAAAAATAATAGCATATGTCACACTGAAACAACACGAAAAAAAGTAGTTTATAGTATTGCATATCAACCACAAAGTACACCATCTAACAAGAGACGAAAAGTTAGTCGGTTCCTTTGAAGTCGGATTTACACGATATTGAGCGAAAGTACGTCGAGGCATTGAAACATAAACCACCTGATACACTGAGAAAAGTAACACGAGTATTGATTCGGAGTAAAACCAACCCTCCCAATTAGGACAATAGAAAATTTTTTCAACTACTAACATGAGAACACCTTGTTATTCAGCTCATGTGTCTAATGAGAAGTAGCTCATTTTTAAGCAAGGTAAATAATCATTATTCGCCTAGGTTAAAAAGGAAATTACCTGGAAATTTATTCATTTCATGAAATGAATATAAAAAATGAACTACAGAAAATGTCCTGTGACAATATATAGAAATTATCAAAAATATTGCGCACGGTGTTATGGATTCAAGTAATTTGAGCATAACTGTTCCTCCAAGTTATGAATGTATTGATTTTTGTTTTCATAGGTGACCTGAAACCATATTAGAAATACTACGAATTTGGTGGTAATGGCTATAATATAAATAAAAACATTTTTTTTCAGTTGCTTCTTGTTAGGTAAATAAAAATGAACAACAAAATATTTATTATATAATTTGTTTACTTTCATAGTGTGAAAATACAATTTTTTCAAGTACATAATATACAGTAGGATAGAATTGATGAAATCCAGTGAAAACCCGAAGTGTTTAGTAGCTATGGGGCCGAGATATGACAGGTTCAGACGGATAAACGGACGGACGGATAGACGCAAAGTTTTAGATTACCCTAAAAAATAAAAATAAAAGGAATAAGTGAATGAAAAATATAAAGCTATAAGTATAATACTAGTATTCACATGTAGGAACAAGATATTTCCATATTCTATATCTTGAATATATGACAATATAGTCAGCTTCATGTTTTTTTATCATTAGTGTTCTTCAATGCCGGAATTTGTTTTTTTCCTAATTTTTCATTTATTTTTAGTGTGACGGTAGGTGTTTATCTTTTCGTTCTTCTGAAAAAAGAAAAAATAAAACGCCACTTTTTATTTTGGATCGGCAAGTATTCTTTGCACATCTCCTTTTCTTATTCCCCTCACATTGTATAACGAAATGTCCAATGTTATCAAATCTCAACGAATCTGACACTCTCTTGTCTGATGATTGGGAAGGAGTCAGAATTCTCCCTGCAGATTTCGGCGAGATTTTATATCTGTTCAGGTAAACTGTTGCAACCTCTCTTTGAAATTCAAGTTTTGATAATTTAGAATTGTTCACTTTTTTATACAAAATCCAGCTATTTTGTCACATCCAGGTGACAATAGGCCAGTACCACTTTTTTCCTCTTACGTCAATCCGATAACAACTTAAATTTTGGTCCATTTGGTCTGTTCCGCCCATGAAAGTGTTAGATCTTTCAATAAGTCTTGGTCGGGGAATTGTTATATTAGATTTTGACTGCTGAGAAAATCGCTTAACCCCACTAACTTCTTTGGTACCGCAATGCAATGATATCATATGTACCACAGAATTATCCATCCAACGTACAAATAGCAGGCTATTTCTTTTTTCAATAGCTGTTTTGAAAAAACCTCAAGTTAACGGGCAGTTTTTTGGCAAACGATTTTCTCTTATAGTACTAATGCTTGAGTACTCTTGAAAGCGCAAATACGAGAAAAGGCTAGGGCTGCAAAACAAACTGTACATGAAAAGTTCATACGGCAATTGTCTTAGCTCGAGAGGAAGATCATCCAGCAGTATGAGTAAAGGACTTGCTGCCTTTCCAAATAATTTATCGTAAGTAGTATTCGATTTCGGATTTGCTCCTTGATATAATTAAAAGTTTACTAATGGGTCGATTCTGTGTTTTTCGTAATAGCTTACGAATCTGTAGCTAACGAAAGTTCTGTAAATGGGATTTAACAGAATCTGTAACTTTGCGATTCTGTGATGTTGTCTGTAACACAGGTAGACATTTGAACTACTGTACGTCAAATTTCAGGAGCGGCTAAATATCCTAGGGATACCAACGTTGCCAAATAGTGCAACTATGAAAAACTTCAAATATGCAACCAACAATACATTTTTAACATTTTGATACAAAGATAATATACACGGATGTTTTGATGTAAATGTATTTTTTAAAGACGGTTTCTTCATTATGCATGTTTAAACTTTTATATACCAAAATATATTTTTAACATTTTGTTTTAAACGAGACCTCTATATTATGTATATACCTATATATAACAAAACCTGAAAATATTGTGGACTCCGTTATCGTGTTTAGGGGAAAATTAATCTTTTTTTTTACGAATTTATTTGAATTATTTTTCAAGGCTGAAATTTGAACAAGTTCTTTTAAAAATCATTTTTATTAACAATAAAAATAAAAACTTAAGTGAGTTATGAAACAACTTGATCAATTGATAAAACATGTATCACCAAATGAAATGTTTAATGATGGTTGATGGATTACATTTTGTATTTAATATAATTGAAATCTGATAGATGTTGAAAATGAAGGCAAATTTTTAATTAATTATTTAATTATTAATTATTTCAGGTTTTTAATTATTTCAGGTTTTTTGTTCAAAATACAGATTTTTTATAATCTCTATGCTCTAAGTATTGACGTTAATATGAACTTCAATATTTGAAAATATCTAGTGATACTTGTTTTATCAATTGATCAAGTTATTTCATCTCACTTTGCACGTAAGTTTTCAATTTCATTATAAATTATAATGATTTTCAAAAGAACTTGTTCATATTTCAGGTTCACATGTGGCCTAAGTGCTGTGAGCCTTCACTCACCCTACCTACTCTACAGATACAGATATATATATTTTTTGACGAACATATTTCAGGAAGGTAAAAAAGTAGAAAAACTAATTAATGAAATTTATTTGCTATAAAAACCACAATCACAATGAAACTAATAATAAAAATATAGGTTTACAATGTTTTAATAAATATGATCATTCAAATAACCCTTTAATATTAGGTTTTCAGTATGGTTTGGTTTTTTCAAATTATGTTTTTTTGTATTCTTTTTCTTTTTCGTCAAATAAAAACTTACTTGCTTCTTAATTTTTTTATTGGAAGGTTCTGTTAGAGTGTCCACATTTTGCTAAAATTCTTTTGCAGTTGTTTCCACTTCATTAGGTAGTGACTGAATGGAATTAGCAATTTTTATATGCTTTGATATTAAACAAATCTGCTCGAAAGAATAAGTGTCACTTTGTATCTTGGTGGCAACATTTAATGCATTTTGTGTTACCTTATCCTCCAAATCCGTTAACTTTTCGATATCAATTGTTTTCATTAATGACTGAACATGGCTACTAGTCCCTATATTATCAACAACTTAATTTTGTGGAGTTGAAATGAAGCTTTTACTATTTTGAGCATAAAAATGAATATGTTTACAAATAGTTGTGCGAATAACGAAATCAATACAACCACAACTACAAAAATGTATGCAAATCTCACAAAAAGAACATTTTATTCGACAACATACCTTTTGTGACACTAATTTGACAGAAAATATTTCATTATTAGTTTAATTTTCAACGATACCTTCACCTGATATATCTGATTCTATTTTATAGTTGGTAGAAAGTAAAGCAGACCTATGTCTTGCATGTATTTTGGTGAGATGGTCAGTTGTTTTACCTTTGGTAATCTTGATCAACCTTTCCACTGCTTTATCTCTAATAAACTTCGATAACATGTTAATACTTTTATCAAGTCTCTTAATTTTTTTTCCATCAAAACAGAAATATTTTAATGCCCTATGCATACTCTCCAAATGCATATTTGTGTTAATATTGCATTGCTTTCGATATGCATAGGCCTACTGTGTTTTGATTATATAATAATTACTTAAAAAATAATATTTGAAGTTAGTTAGTGCAGGATCATTTAAAAGTTCCATAAATTTTTCTAGCTCCATTTCAAAATTATTTTCGTCTAATAAATATTGGATATATTTCAAAGTCTTATTAACCATTTGTTGTTGATCTTTATTAGTAATTTTACCTAGATTAGTTTTCCAACAACGGTCAACATGCCATGCACACCAAAAATGATGCTGGGTTGGACCTACAACTTTGCACCAAGCATTATAAAATGCAGGTGCTCATAAATACTTTGGTATTTTTTTCAAAAACTTTCTTTTATCTTGAAAAAAAAGTTCATAAATATATGTGTCTTTTCGATTTGTACACATGCACGCTGCTGGAAAGCCTTCACCATATTTATCAATTACCATAATAGTAGTCATCTCAAAGTTGTAGGAATTCAGCCCATGGGTACTGTCAATAGAGACAATATTATTACAAAACATTTTAAATACATTCAATTGTGATTCGGTAAATAAAATAATACAGAAATCTTCATGTTTCAGCTTGTACTCCAGATGAACTTCACCTTAAGGTTTGTAAAAAGCATTTGGATTGAAACTTACGAAGTAGTACTTGCGCAAGCGTCTGACGAATGTTTGCGCAAGTACTACTTCGCAACCCCATACAGGGCTATGATTCGGGACAGAGAATCCTGGGATAAAGAGACGAATACACTGCCTCATGGGACTGTCTGGTTCACAGATGGCTCATGCTCTGGTGACAGAGCAGGGGCTGGAATTTACTCTCGGAACCCAAGGACACAAATCTGTATACCATTGGGTGATGGTGTATCTGCATATCAGGCCGAGATATATGCTATCTTGGAATGTGCGCAGATAAACCTAGACAGAGGTTATGTGGATCGACGCATAACCATATACACCGACAGTCAGGCAGCAATTAAAGCCCTGAGTGGATATACCATCAACTCGGGACTTGCTGACGAATGTCGAGAACGACTTGCTGATCTTACAAGTCAGAACGCAGTGCGGCTAGAATGGATTCCGGCCCACTCTGCCCACCTAACAAAACAAACAATACGCAAGGAGACGAGGAAGTGGCTGAGGAACCAGCACCTCGCTTATTGGAATGCTCTGCAGGGTCCTAGACAATCCAAACTTCTACTGAAGGGATGGACTGATGGACACGCTGGGGCAGCTATTGAACTACCAAGGAGTAGGTTGAGGAAGATATCAGGACTCCTAACAGGGCACTGTTGTATGAGGAAGAACCTCTACAATCTAGGAGTAGAGGAAAGTTCCCTATGTAGGGGTTGCGTCATGACTGATGGAACGTCAGTTCATGTTCTCTTAGAGTGTCCACACTGGGCTGTATTATGCAGGCGAATCTTCGGAGTCCCTGTCATAGCTCCTGGAGACACAAGCAGGCATCCACTGAAAAAGGTTGTGGCCTTTATTGAAGGGCTCGGCTTCATGGATGACTAGGTAGCAGGTATGACACAATGAGCCCGCCAGTGGCCTCAGTGCCGGAACCATGACTTTAGTTTGGCTAGGTCAAAGCTCGCCTGCACATTCTGTAGTAGTAGTAGTAGTAGGAAACGATTCCTCGAACATTCATCTACAAAAATCTTCACACTGGTTGCATCATCCTTATGCCTGCATCCATCATTAACGTTTATTTTGTAAGATGCTTTAATATTGTTAATGTCTTTACGTACTAACAAATCAATCCTATTTACTGCATCTTTTGCACCAACTTGGAGTCTTGATACATTCAATATACTAAAATATAGGATATGCACTAAAATACGAGTGAACCGAGTATTATGTTTAACTTACTTGGAAATTGAAACCCCTGAAATAAGCTTAGATGCAATAGATTCTCGATCAAGTTTATTGATTCGAATATGTTGAACTTCTATTTCATGTCCATAATGCTCGTAGAAATACTGTACATTGCACTTGTCACTTTCAACGTTCCATTTAAGTATTAATTGACTAGTGCAAAATTTATTTATTTTGCAGGAACCTTGACTTTTGGTACCTACTCTTGGTAGGAAATATAACATTTGGGATCTTGGTACTCATGTCTAACTGTGCTGATCTTTTCCTTTTCCCTAAAA
Organism: Galerucella tenella; assembly: GCA_910591685.1. Lineage (NCBI taxonomy): Eukaryota > Metazoa > Arthropoda > Insecta > Coleoptera > Chrysomelidae > Galerucella > Galerucella tenella. The sequence continues at coordinate 9,982 of CAJUYH010006249.1, read as the reverse complement.
AAATCACTTATTACAGAGATGAATAACTAAAGCTATGTACTTTTCACTTGGACATTGACTGTTTTTTAAGACTTACCAGACCTATTGCAGTAGAAATAATGAGTTTCTATGTTCTTTTGAGTTTTCAATATCGTTTTGCGATAATAATTTGTAACACTATTCCTCTGCTCTTGTTTAAACCACTTTTCAAATTCTGTAAAAGTAATAAATGATATGTTAAAATGCATAATATTTTCTAATATGAGATGTTACCTTCAAAAGATGTAAATTCTATTTCACGTGTAAAGTTTTTTTGAATATTGTGCACATTACAGAGATGTTCCCTTAAAACCTGACCATTGATAAAAGAGATTTCATACTCATTTTCCTCACAAATGAAGTTATTACATTTGATGTTATTAGCATCGAAACTTCGTTCACTACTATTTAAATTATGCACCTCCCGTTGATGACGATAAAGTGAACTTTTCGTTGAAAATAGTTTTTCGCACACAATACAAAACAAAGCCATTATATAGCAAAGAATGAAAATAATAACAAAAACAAATTAACACATAACCTCAGATATTCTCCCGAGAACACTTTAGGATCTCTGTGCCGAATCCGGATTGTCAAGGACTGTCCGTGATGCTTGTGAAAACAGACCTTTAGCCGCTCCTCAAATTTCGATAATTCTAACCTATAACTTTGACGAAATAACCAGAACCAGAGACAACCTCAAACTGTACAAAAATTTTCACTATGTCACATAATCACACACATTATCCTGTAAACAATGACTGTCTGTCTAATAAAGAAAAAAAAAGGAAAAGACTGAAAAATACAACCTCAGAACAGTATGAAATGTATTTAGAAGCAATTGAAAATGATTATGCCTTCAGAAGCAATACAATAAATCCCACTATGGAACAAAATTATATAGGTACATAAAAAGTGGGAAGAATTAGTGTACAAATTAAATGCAGTTGGACAAGGCCCTGCAATGTCCATTGAAGAGTGGAAAAAGGTTTGTAAATTTATATAAATGAGCTATTGGTATTACATTTTGCATTCTAGAGATTCGCAGATTGGAGATATGGCACCAAAGCGAAATATAGAAAAATTAATCAGCATAGAATTCAAACAGGTGGGGGTCCTGTTTTAGAAGTAATGTTAACTTCATTAGAAGAAAAGGTATTGAGTGCTTGGAGTATGGTAACAGTTACTGGAAATGAACATGTTACTACATATGAGGGCATTCCAGTAACTGCTGGCGATGTAACAAATAATGAAAATGGAATATTTTATGAAGTAGAACCAGAACAAGAAGATATTCCAACAGAAACAGTAATAATAAAGGTTGAAAATGTAAGACCCTCAACAACAACTCCTTATAAGCGAGTAAGACCTAAGCCCTCATCCGAGCTGGCTGAAAATTTAATTAATGCAACAAAATCTAAAACCAGCTTAACAGAAATTTTTTGTAAGCATATTAGAGAATTTACCGATGCATTTATTAATGTAGAGAAAGAAAATATTGAAATTCGTAAACTACAACTAGATTTTGAAGTTGAGAAATTTAAATTTTTACACCCTGACTTTCCATTGTAATATGGACATAGTCTAGGTATTTGAAAATTTTAGTATGACTGTTTTTTTATTCATTTGAAAGATTTATTTTTTTATTATTTTATCACAAGTAGTAATAGAATATCTTAATACATTTTTTATTTTCTTAGAATATTAATAATTAGCTCTTACAAATGCCTCCCTTGTTTCTCTTCCCAATTGCAAAAGATTTCTGTTTGCAGCAGGATTATCAATGTAATCATTTTCTTGTGGATATTTAACTTCTCCTTCATCCAAATTCAAACCTGCATTTAGGGTCATATTGTGCAACACACAACATGTATAAATAATATTGGCTGCCCCCATAGGATGATATATAGGTAAGTGTTCGATGTCTGGACAAGCAGCGAAATTTTCCTTTCAAAATTCCATTGGTTCTTTCAATAACATTACATGCAGATATCAGAGTGTTGTTAAATGCTTTCTCTTGAAGATTTAAAAAAGGTGTAAATAACCAAGGTTCCAACTATTCCACTATCTCCTATTAAATGACTAGTGGTCGCCATTCCGATACCTAATTTGAAAATGATTTCTTATAGCACTAACTTGCCACACTGCAGAATTATGCACAGAACCAAGGGCTCGATTCTTGAATCTCGAATACGAAATGTCGAACTCGACATTTGTCATCGGCAATGTCGATCACTGTTGTCAAAACCTATTCTTCAATACGAATCGAGATTTAAAACGCATGCGGCATTATTTGTCGAATGTATATGTGTCAACGCTGTAATATTATGACACAGAACAGAATAAAAGAGAAATTTGTGTAAAAGTCAAATGTCCACTGTCGAAACCTACTTGTTTTGAGTTTTGACCACGTTTTGACTGAGTTTATTTTATATTCACCACGTTATTTTGATATGGACGGAAAAGGAAAAAAAAGGTATTGCAGTCAGGAGCAAAAACAACAATTGACGGAAATGGTCACCGGAGACCGTAATTTATTAAGTGGCAAATTTAATAATAACTTTACGGCAAAAGATTGCTTGGAAAGATGGCAAAGCATTGCTAAGATTCTTAATTCCATTCCCGGAGCCAATAAGGATTGGAGACAATGGAAAAAAGTTAGTATACATTTATTAACATACAAGTATATTTTTACAATTTCTCTTATTGTTTAGACTTGGCAAGATCTCAAGTGCACAACAACAAAAAAAACTGCTGCAAGGAGGTACATGGAAGGAACTGGGGGAGGACCACCTATAAAAGACACCCTAAAGGCGGGCGGCCACTGCGAGCGAAACGAAACTAAGCTAAGCGAAGATAAGTTTCCTGAAAATCAGCTCTCGTACTTGTCAATGCAGCCGCGGCCACTGTAACGAAACGGAACGAAACTAAGCGAACGAATTTTGAAATCTTATCTTCGTTTCGTTCGTTTTAGCTCATGTCAGATTCGAGCGAGGTTTTTGCCCATTTAGTTGATAATCGGAATTGTCTCAGTTCGTATTCTTGCAAGCAAAATGTCGAAAACAGCCCAAAGCGAACATTTGATTGAATGTGTACGAAAACACACTGTGCTATATGACTCCAATTCAAAAGAGTATAGTGATGCTCACTTAAAATTAAAACTTTGGGAACAAATTGCAAAAGAATGTGGCTTTTCAACAGGTAAGTGTATTTATTGTACCCAATATGTTGTAATAATATATAAATGAAAATAAGTAATGCTAATTCTGCCATGGTAAGCAACCCAACGGTGAGTTAAAGTAGTCCATAAAATCATTGCTGACGTCGAAAGCCTCTTGGGAAGCTCTTCGGGAATGGCAAAGTCTGTTTGGAATATTCCTAGAATCCGTGGTAATCTCGGTTGACTCGAGTAGATCGGATGTAGTTTCGGCTAAATAATTATGTAAAACACATGAAGCTTTAATAACATTATCAACAACTTCAACTGAGATTTCGAATGGACTCCGATATACTCTCCATCTTGCAGCCAAAATGCCAAAGGCATTTTCAACAATTCTACGGGCTCGAGATAAGCGGAAATTGAAATGTTCAAGTCGCGGATTTCCAGATGCTTGTCTGTTTGGATAAGGTCGCATCAAATGTTTCATCAATGGAAAAGCCTCATCGCCGACAGCAACAAAAGGCATTGGTTTCCCTCGATTGTACAAGGGTTCATCTGGTGGCAAATCTTGTCCCGATTTCAGACGTTGACCAAGTGGGCTGCTTGAAAAAATTCCACCGTCACTAAAGCGGCCTTTTGCCCCAACATCTATTGCTATAAATTTATAATTGGCATCCACTAGTGCCATGAGTACTATAGAAAACGTCTTCTTGTAATTAAAAAATGATGAACCTGACTTTGGCGGAGCTTTGATTGTCACATGCTTTCCGTCAAAATTCCATTTGTGTTTAAACTGAAAGGCTGTGTGTTTCAACCCAGCTTCAGTCCAATTCGGCATATATTGGGGTTGCAATCTCAACCACAACACTTCAGTAACGTCTTTGACGCATCGTGCAACACGTAAGCGATAGCTGTAGGCGATGGTCTAATACGAATTGCATGTTGCCATATACCTAAAAAAAACAATACTGTTTACGAACCACACTCACCAGCTACTATCTGAACAATGAATAATTTAAGTATCTTTCGTGTTATGAGCTGAAGCTAGTATTTGTATTTTTGTCATTTGTAGGGAAGGAAGCCAGAAATACATGGAAAAATCTAAGAGATGGATATAGGTGCTCTCTAAAAACTGCTAAGTCCACCAAAAGTGGTGATGCCGCCAAGAAAACCAAACCCTGGAAGTTTTCGGAACAGATGAATTTTCTGATTCCTTACATGAAGGATCGCCCCAGAAGTTCCAATATTTTAGGTGATGGTGACTCCACATCTCCGCTACAGGAGACACAAGGTGAGGTTTATGATGCACCTGAAAATGTTCATGACAATTCATCTGATAACGGTGAAGATGATGAACACATGTTGCCACTGACTGAAACTCCATCCACGTCAATTGCGGGGCACATCACAAGAAAAGTAATCCAACAACAAACTAATGAGAGTACACCTGCCAAGAAGAAGAAATTGGTCGGAAATAAAGATGGGACATTGGAATTTCTCAAAAAACAAGCAAAGAAGCGCGAGGAGAGATTTGACATCAGGCAAAGTACTAGGAACGCACTGCTGCAACCAGTGCATGATAGTCTGAAATTATTTTTCGACTCTATGTATGAAGCTACGAAAATGTTGCCGTTACCACAACAGCGTCAAGTGAGAACAGCTCTTTATCATGCAGTTTCCAATGCTGAACTTTCGGCTGAAAGTCAATCTGTTGGTAACGCTACTCCATCAGCATTTTCATTGACAGATTCCGACGACACTCGTACGTCTGCATCATTCGTACCCAACGTACAAGCTACATATGGACATGCAGTAAATTATGTGATAAGTGATAATGACGATTATAATATTGTTAACGTCGTGCAGAATGTGTCTGGACCCACATTTACCTAGTGAACTTGATACTTCACAAATATTGAAACCAGATGTCTAGTACTATTGGTCAATAAAGAGTTTATAATTCATATTTTTGTATGTCCTTACCGCAGGCAGATTGCTAGTCTCTCTGGGGCACTTATTGCTCGCCGAAAATTTGTGTTTTGCTTCAAAATATCACTCGCTATCAATTCGTGTAATTCCCAGAATTGTTCTCGACTGACTCTGAAATAGTTCTTGAACTTAGAATCGTTTAGGTCATCTATCAGTTTATGAAATTCTCCGAATTGTTCTCTTGTCTGCATGTAACTGCTTATCCAACATTTCCTCCTTGTCTTCGTTCTAACCACCGCAATAATGTCATCAAGACAATCAGATTCATCTCATTCCGATCTCAGATCTAATAACAGCATGTTTGCAACAGCACTCATTTTTCCGCACAAAACCACAACTGACAGATGAGCGAAATTCGCTCGCAGTGGCCGCACTAACGTAGTTTAGTTTAGTTCGCGTTCTCTTCGCTTCGCTTAGCTTAGTCGCAGTGGCCGCCCGCCTTTACTCCAACAGAGGAAGCAGTGTTGGAGTCACTGAATTCTACTGTTGTGTCTGGGTGCAGTAGCATAATGGAAACAAGCGCAGTCTTCAAGTGGGAAGATGCAGATGTGCAAGTGCCACCAAGTATATCATCTGTGGTGCCACCTACAGAAATACCCAACGTGCCCCCAAAAGACCATACTTAGACAAACAATTTGGAAAACGAAAGAAAACGGCTCACACCAGCCAAGAGACGTGCCATAAGTGCCAGTGCTACACAGGTGTTGGCAAAGTCTCAGAGAGAGATTCTTTAATTAAAGAAAAATACTACAAACAAAAAATACAATTGCTAGAAAGGCAAACATTGACAATTGAAAAAATTGCAAGCCACTTTGTACATAATAATTAGTTTAACTATACAATATTTTTTAGTTAATTTAGTTTAATTCACTTTGTTAGGGTTAGGCTCGGATTTAGGTTAGTAGGCTTAGGATGTTTACACATATTTTGAAATAAATAAATAAAACAAAATGTATACTGTTTTTGATTTTAAATAGGTAATACAAAAGGTTTTCAAGGTATATTTTTTATTTTGTAACTGATTTATAATATTTCTTTGTAATTTTCGTCCAACAGCCAACTCTGGATTAACACGACCATTATTCGCATTATCATGAAGTGGTGGCTGGATTAGATCTTCAAAATCAAAATACTCATCATCTTCATCAATGTGAATATTGTTTGCAATACACGACATATTATGAAGTACTACGCATGCATTTATTATTTTACCAGCTATGACTGGGTTATGATGTAACACTCTATGCTTTAACAGACACCTGAATCGCATTTTCAAAATTCCATTTACACGTTCAATAGTTGACCTAGCAGAATTGTGTTTTAGGTTATATAATTCTTCAAGTTCACCTTGTGAGTTTTCTAATGGAGTAAGAAGCCATGGTCGAAGTGGATAACCAGAATCACCTACAATATAATTGTTTTTCATAATAGTTCACGTCTAAAAATCATTATAGATCTACCTAACAGAAAATAACCTCCACCGACACGATTATAAACATCCCTTAATGTTTCCTGGGCATTACTGTTATTCCAAATATGGCAATCATGACAGCTCCCTGGAAATCTAGCATTAACATGATATATTCTGCAGTCAACATCACATATCAACTGAACATTTATTGAGTGATATTTTTTTCTATTAACAAAAATATTCTCTGGATACTGTGGATGATCAATCGGAGGAGGAAATATAGCAACATGGGTGCAGTCTATACACCCAATAACACCTGTCAATTGATATTTATTATGAAACCTACAAAATAAAGTAATAAATTGAATACCTATTCTATTTCAAATACCTAAAGTGATTCTCAAAACACTCTTATAAAATATACAACAACAAATTCCATTTTGCTGAATACTACTGTCATTTTATTTTTGTTTAACAAATTAGTAAAAGAATGTAGTTTCTATTTTATTTAAAGGACATTATTTACATTATATGCTTACTTTTGTCGAAGCTTATTCATCTCTTCTATATTGCCTAGAAAGTGAACCCACTCCTCAAATATTTCAGGTCTGTTCAGTGCTTCAGAAACTTCCTTCACACTTCTAGTAACCGAAGCTTGTGATAATCCTAACAGCGCATTTTTCCCAACAGCTGTCTGATAACTACCAGTTGCAAAAAAGTTGAGTGTTGCAAGAACCTGAAATTTTAATTACTCAATAGTTAATAAAATTTCGAACAATGGTTAATATTTGCATACCTTTTTTTCAATGGTTAACCCAGACGCACGAGTCTGTTCTTGTAGATATGGTGAGACCATTGCAATTAACTCCTGTGTCACTACTTTCGTTAATCTAAAGTTTTTGTTAAATGCATCATCACTAATTTGAAAGGCATCTCTATAATACATGACTTGTCTGGGAACATTATCTCCCATGTTTTCAATAGCCACCAACAATGCGAAATTAGGATTCATGTTACTAGATATTACTGATACCTATTAATGTGATAACTGATATTAATTTGACAAAACAGATATAATAAAAATAACAGTAATACTTAAAAAATAATTATGGTATTAAAATTATAAATAACGAACCAGTAGAAATGATTTTAAACGATCACTTAAAATTTTTTATTTATGAGTAAATAACCTTAACGGAAAAAATATGACGAACAAAATGATGTTTCGAACTCGACATTAAGAAGTCGAAGGATTTTAGGGCCGGTTGTACAATCCTAGTTTAAGCCAACCTTAAATTTGAGCCTAGCTTAAAGGGGATATTCTGTTGTACCAAATAAAGCTTATCCTTAAACCTAGTTTAACTTGACATGTTTGACGTTTGTATTTAAGCGGGTGATTTTGGCGGCTTAAAACGAGCTTAGGGTCACTTAACCTCAAAAAACTTAAGTTTTTTATATATTTAGCGAAATTTTTTTGGTGGAAATGGAAATCTTAAGCGACGACGAAGACTTTGTAGAAATTATTGATATTTTATTAGGTGGAAGACGACTCCCTCAAAATTATAGAGAAAGGCCTAACCATTTCGAGATTTGGAATGATAATGAATTTCTAAAACGATTCACAAAACAAGGGGCAAGATTTATAATAAATTTGATTAGAGATCAAATAACATCTCCTACTGAACAGTAAGTTGTAATCCTCAATACAAACAATATTACATTAAATACATTTAAATTTAAATTATTAAAGTAAATGTTATTTCTAATTATAGAAACCATGCTGTAACAGCAGAACAAAAAGTGCTCCTGACATTAAGATTCTATGCAACAGGTAGTTTCCTACAGGTAGTGGGTGATTTTTTTGGCTTGGATAAAGGCACTACAAGCCGTATTGTATGGGAAGTTACAAGAACCATTGCAGGCCTCTACAACCAATTTATAAAAATGCCCTCATCAGAAGAAGAAATGGGATCTATTTCACAAGGGTTCTACAATGTTGCAAGATTTCCCTAATGTATAGGTGCTGTGGATTGCTCCCACATTAAAATAATTTCTCCTGGTGGTTGTAATGCAGAAATTTATAGAAACCGTAAAGGTTTTTCCTCTTACAACGTACAAGCCATATGTGACTCAAAATGTATGTTCCAAGATGTAGTTTGTCGTTGGCCAGGTTCCACACATGATTCGACAATATTTGCCAATTCAAATATACGAGCACGCTTTGAAAATAGAGCATTTGGAGATTATCTTCTAGTAGGTGATAGTGGCTATGGTATAAAAAAATATTTGTTAACTCCTTTGGCACGACCTCAAACAAGAGGGGAACAAACTGATACCAATTCTCAAATACGTACAGGAAAATGTATTGAGAGAAAGTTTGGAATATGGAAAAGAAGATTTCCTATACTTTCTTTTGGTATCAGGTTGAAACGTGAGAAAGTGGAAGGTGTGGTTGTTGCCACTGCAGTACTGGACAATATCGCAAACATTTTAAAGGAGCCAAATCCTGTCAAAGACGAGGAATTAGAGGCTGCAGTTAATTTTGTGAATGATGTGAACGTGCAACCATACATGAATATTTACAACATAACAAATATAAACAATGTAGTGAAACATCAACTGATAAACAATTATTTTGAGTTACTGAGGAATTAAAAAAATTGAGTACCATATTTGTTTGTTTTAAGAAAAATAGGTGGTAATGATTCGAAAGTTAGGAATAATACTGTTGAAATGTGATCAATAATATTTGCTTGGGAATAAACAAGTATTTTATTGGACTTACAGTAATATACAATATAAACTTATATAACTTAAACTAAGAAAATATTTGAGAAAAATTATTTTAAATTGGAAATTTCTCTTAGCAATTTTTGCTTTTCAAGCAAAAGAATGTCTTTTTTAATTTTATTCTGTTCTGTTATAGCTTCCAATTGGGCCTGCATTTCACTTTCAATTTTTTTCACTGCTGCATCTGACTCCCCATTCAATGCTGCAATTTCATTCTCATTTTTTTCTCGCATCAGTTTTATTTTCACTGCATGTTCTTCCTCAATTATTTTAATTTTTTCACCTTCCAATGCTGATTTAGTGCTAGTCCATTGAGACACTTTGTTGAATAGGTTATTGTATTCAGCATCCCTACTTTTTTTACGTTTTCCTGAAAGACAATAATAGTCATATGCTAATAATTGTGAATCTTTATTTTTTGTTTTTATTAAAATGAGCTTTTTGTAATATGACATAATTCTATAATGTAGCAGTAGCAGTAATAAATGAAAATATACCTGGTGTATCAGTCGATGTTTTTGTTTCATCCTTTTTTTCATCCAGATGTGGCACTTCAGCATTAGAATCAATTGTAGTAATATAGCGTTATATTAATTAATTTAGGTAACACCCTG
>CAJUYH010006248.1:0-20701 GCA_910591685.1 Galerucella tenella | reverse complement strand
AGCCTCTTTAGCTCTGAGGTATATTCCCAGTAAGTGGAGAGAAGTACAAGTGGTATTTATACCCAAACCAGGTAGGATGGACTACACCTTACCAAAAGCATTCCGACCAATTTGTCTCACATCGTTCTTTTTAAAAACAATGGAGAGGTTATGCGAGCGGTATATAAGAGATGAAGTGCTAGTTCACAACCCACTTCATCCAAATCAGCATGCATATACTCCGGGAAGGTCCACTGATTCGGCCCTTTACCAAGTGGTTGGCAGAATCGAAATATCATTGGACAACAAAGAATCCACCCTGGGTATATTCATAGATATTGAGGGAGCGTTTGATAAAACAACCTTTCCAACAATTACCCAACAACTCAACTCCAGGAATGTACCTCTGGTGGTAGGAGAATGGATACTCAAGATGCTCTCTAGTAGAGCAATAAGTATCAATGTAGAAGACATCACAGTAAGAGGACTGGTCATGAGGGGATGTCCACAAGGAGGAGTCTTATCACCCCTTCTGTGGAACATAGTCCTAGACACCCTGATTAATCACCTCAACAACAATGGATTCTACACAATTGCATACGCAGATGACATAGTTATCTTGCAGACTGGCAAATTTGTGAACACACTGTGCGACAGAGCGCAGGTTGGGCTTAAACTAATTGAAAAATGGTGTAAGGAACACTCACTGTCGATCAATCCCAGAAAGACTGAGATGGTCCTTTTCACCAGGAAAAGAAGTTTATCGGGTTTGATACCTCCCGAAATCTTCAAAAGCAAACTAAACTTTTCGGAAGAGGTGAAATACCTTGGTATTACCCTCGACAGGAAACTAACATGGAACTCTCATCTACACAGCAGAGCAAAAAGAGCATATGTGGCTTATGAGCAGTGTCGGAGGACAGTGGGACGCATTTATACAGATGGTTCAAAAATGAAAGAAGGCTCAGGATGTGGAGTTTACTCGAGAGCACTGAGCCTCAAGATTAAGTGGGGAATGGGAAACAATACCAGCGTGGTTCAAACAGAACTGGCTGGTATCTCAATTGCCATAGAAAAACTAACCAGAAGAGGAATTTCTGCAAAAAACATAACAATCTGCACTGATAGTAGACAAGCCCTATTAGCCAAGATTTAGCTGACGCCTCGGCAGATAACAATATTATCCTGAGGTGGGTTGAAGGGCACGACAGGAGTAAAGGAAATCGCACTGCTGATTCTTTAGCCAGGGACGCCGCTGGACTAAAAAATCTAGGACCCAGTGACACCTACGGCCTAACGACTTCGACAATTGCGGAACTAGCCAAACGTTACACCCATGCTCAATCCCTTAAGAGATGGGATGGAATCAAAGGATGCAGTCTGATTCTTATGTAAATTGATATTAGAAATACCAGGAACATGAATGGGACAACCTATGGATATACCAGATGGGATGTCCTCAGGACAATATCTGCAGGACATCCCCTGGATCGCCGGTTATTCGCCTCGCTTCGCTCGTCTCATAATTTCAGACTCGTCCGATAAAAAATCACTTTACTGCCTTGGTACATAAATAACTATTATCGCCAACCGTCAGTGAAACCGTCAATTATCAGATGGATTTCCGGAAGTGAACAAACAGTTTACATATGCGTCTGGTGAAGTGACATATGCGTCTGGTAAAGTATTTTGACTTGGCATTACATGAAAATCATCATCTGTCAGTGTCACGCTTCTCCCTATTACGGCTCGATAATAGTTTTCCTGCGATTTATTTATAACAAATTATTGTTGGAACTCCTTTGACTTCAGAAATTAACTTTTATAATGCTCCGGGGTGTACCTTCAACTTAAATATAACAAATAATAGGTAGATTTGTTCTATATGTGCTGTTTACTTTGTCATAATAAAATGCTATGGAATATACCTCAGTTTCTTATATTCTGAAATCTGAGCAGTTGGCGATAAAATTTTGTATGCTCCACGTCAGTAAAGTGTCTTTATCGGACTCGCCTGTTATTCGCCTCGCTTCGCCTCGCTTCGCTCGTCTCATAATTTCAGACTCGTCCGATAAAGAATCACTTTACTGCCTTGGTACATGAATAACTATTCTACAAAAATTATTTCATTTTATAATATGAGATTCAGTACTATTTTTACCCTACACAATAATTGTTGGTGATATTCCATATGAAAATTGTATCTATCTGATGGCATGTCATAATGACAATGTTATGTCACTCAATTTTGATGACATAAGGAAGCTTATTATGGGACCAAGTACCATAATGAAATTCTATAAGGAAAACATGTAATGGTTTGATCAAAAAAGTTTATTCAAAATGCATAACTATGTACAAAACTATTTATTATAAATAATAAAAGAACAATTACTACAATTTGTAATATTAATTCCAATGGATTCTACAGTTTTTACATCAGTAGTTGATGATTGTTGGTAAACTTGTAATCCTGTTTGGTTGCTGGCACCAAAAATTGCCATCAGATAAAATTTTGTATGTAATACGAATCATAAACAATCATTATGGCACACGCCGTGTTATCGGACTCGGCTACGCCTCCCCGATAACATTCACGACTTGTACCATAATGATCGTCTTTATGATCCTTATTACATAAATAACTATTACCTCACTCACATCACACATTACATATTATTATTTCATCAACAAACATCAAAATACCATATCTTCTTTCGGCATGAAAAATGCCACTTCACCGCCTAGGTTTACAATATACTATATTTCCATCATTAACTAGTAGGTGAAGGCAATTTTTGGAAATCCCAACTAAATTATTTTTCTTATCTTCACAGTATTTCGTCGAAATATAGCGACGAGTAACATCTCAAACAGTTTTTTCTTCCTTCTGAACATTTTATGATTTGTGAGATACGAAGCACTGCGCTCTAGCATTTGATATATTATTCTAACGCTTTACAATGTTTACAACATATCTTTCAAATACAGTGAGGAAAAAACAACTACTTCCCAGGCTAAAGGCAGCGACAGACATTGAATTACACTGTTTAGTTCAACGGGGTCGGTATGATCTACAGGATTCAACCTACCCTTTTGGTTTGCAATTATAAAATACCATATTATTACTTGCAAACTGATTTCGGCGTATTTGCGCCTCATCAGTATATTGCGTCCATGAGCTCTAGGTGCCTAGTTGCGGTCTGAATAAAACTCTGAAATCACAATCAATACATGTTTACCAGTAACGGAAATGTTGAAATTGTGACAATAGCGACATCTCAACCTTCCGCCCCAAACCAAAATTCGAAAATTTGAGAACCATGGTCTTGGAACAATAAAGTATTGATTACAGTCTTCTGGTCACTGATTTTGGAATATATTTTTCAAAACTTTTTCAAAGCGTTGGAATAATATATTTATTCTTAGATATCAGTTAATGAATATAAACCAATCAAGTTATCCTAGAAAAATTCAATATATTGGGATATAAGGTTTTGTGTACGGATATTTTCAAGTTTCTCATACAATTACCATTTATATTGAAGTCGATTGTCCGTCCGTTCAGGTAACAATGCTGCTCTGGCCTAGTTCATTGAATTTTCCAAGGCATTCCCATACAATTTTAGAACTGTTTAGGTACGCGATAACTCAGTACTTCAATGGCTGCTTGACGATCTGATATGATGATAATCTTTTTTATTTTTTTTTATTTTACTTCCTATCAATATCTAACTGGGCACTTTTTGGTATGTGTTCCCGTTTTAAAGATACTTGAGATTTTCTCCAGTCTTTCGGAGAGTTTGGTTCCGTTCACTACTATCTTGTATCGCTTTTTCTGTGTTCCATTGAATGTCGTTCTTTCCAAGTCTGGTAATGGTTGTGCATTCGATTTCTGATTGTTACTTGATACAAGTAAATTAAAGTTGGGAAATACCCGGTCGGTTAACGCACACTCTCTTATTGGCTAAAAAAGATCTACATTGATGCCAAGATCTTCTCGAGTCCTCACAACTGGAAACAAGCCTACGAGAATTCCCGAGTTTTGAGAGACACTAGACTTCACTGAAAAGTACCTGACCATTGAGTGTGATAATTATTTATTCTATTTCGAACTGTTCCTCAAGGACTCCCCAACTAACAATTTAAGTTTTATAATGGCTTTTAGAACGTTTACAAAACTGCCACTGTTTTATAAACACTTTTACAATGTTCTTATAACTTTTATAAGCAAGAAATTGGCGCAGATTATAAAACAAATCGCCTGCTAGACCTGCTTTATAGATGTTGTCTGTTGCTATAATAGAACAGTTTTTAAAACGTTTATAAATGTCTAATAAGAATCTAGGGGCTTTTTTAATGCCGTTATAAAAACGTTTTGCATTGAGCGCCGATAGTTACACGATAAAAATATTTTTTTAACATTCCTATCAACACAAAATTGTTTCTGGATATGCAATTTGTCTCTTTAGTTGTTGTAGAAAGATATTAAAATTTGTTAACATGGTAGCAAAAATAAATTAAATGACAAATGGCTGATTCGTTATAAAAATTGATAATATTGAATCGAAAAATTTCATCCATGGAGCAGATGTGACTGCGAAATTGAATTTATTGTTAAGTATATGGTACAATTATTCTAAAAAAATTTTACGCGCCACACGAATTATGATAATTGGCGCAATTCAAAATATACTTTAATTATTAAAAAAATTATATATTAGATCAATTTTTGGTAAATAGTTCACTAGGACCTTCTACATTATAAACTAGCTAGTTCAGCATATTAATATTTCATGGAAAAAGACGATGGACACGAACAAATATAAATTAAATATAAGGCCTGTCGCTTAAAGCCTCGCAAAATGGCCACTTTCTTATACTATACTTATAAATTAAAATTGTCCGAAATAGGACAATTATGCTGTGTATGTAACTATTATAAAAATCGAACATGATTAGTCTAGGCAGATGTGTACTGGGTATAAAAAGTGCATCACATATAAGTTTAACCTGCAATTAACTAGTTTTTTCAGTAT
Organism: Galerucella tenella; assembly: GCA_910591685.1. Lineage (NCBI taxonomy): Eukaryota > Metazoa > Arthropoda > Insecta > Coleoptera > Chrysomelidae > Galerucella > Galerucella tenella. Next base: position 15,683 of record CAJUYH010006248.1, on the reverse strand, counting down.
AATGTTTCCATTCAGTTGTATTGCCTGATGAAAAACGTGATTGATATTGAGTCCATCAGTCTCCTCTGTTGGAGTATGGTCATTTCAATTGCCAATCTTCAAGGTATTGAAGGATTCTTAGAGCTAGCCACTAGTGCTTTCTATCTGTGAATCACTTACGATCTTATGATATATACTTCTAATTTTTCTGTATAATGTACCACTTCTCACAATTTTTTTTCCAGCTACTGTACGTCATTGTGCGAACAAAAAATATAAATGTACCAAATAAAAATGGAGGCTATTTTATAATAGTTTTATAATCATTGTTGTTTTAACATTTTAATGTTAGAAGACCTCCTTATGCTACAATTGTTTTCTAACTGCTTTTTGTAGAACTATAAGACAACAATTTTATAATCACACGCCTTTATACCAATCTGCTGCAGAATGCAATTCACTTTTATTTAGCAATTGAAAAACTATTTCATCAGGGACGTATATAAGGGGGGGGGGGGTTTTGGGGGTTCAAACCCCCCACAAAGAAAATACAATAATTTTTTATTAGTATACTGCCGCAATATTTGAATTACATTTAATACGAATTACGAAATACAAATAATATATTTTTCATCAATATTGGATCTGAAGCTTTAAGAAACTGAATTTCTAAGTACTTATAGTAGTTGCGCCTGCCAAGTGTGAAAAAAGTTAAGTTCAGTTGATATAAGTGTTCCAAGAGTAACTGGAAGACAAATCTACCGCAGTAATGTACCAGGGGACAGTTGAAGTTTACTATCGGCGGAACATATTTTACCCATTTATCGAACATATAGTCAACGGAATTGAAGCTCGTTTTAAGCCCCACGAAGAAACAATTTCAGGAATTCAGTTGATTTTACCTGACCGGAAGAACTTAGAAGATTGGCGACGAAGATTGGGAACAGTGTAACACTGGAGTGGGTACCAGGTCATAAAGGAATCGTTGGCAATGAAAAAGCTGACAAACTTGCAAGAGCAGGATCGTCAACACTGATGAACGGATCCGAACCATCTGTGGGCATCCCCAGATGCTCCACTAGGTCATGGTTAAAAGGGTGGGTAAAAGAACTACACAAAAAACACTATGGAAGAATACACCCAGGCAAACACATGGGAAGAAATTTATGAAAGAACCATCAGAAAAAGTGGCAAAAGAACTGCTCTTTGAGCAGGAACAAACTACGCACTATAACGGGGCTCCTTACGGAACACTTTTCCACAAAGAAGCACCTGAACAAAATAGGACTGTATAACGGAGACCACACATACCGGAGATGCAAAAAGGACCCCGAAACAGCTCTGCACACATTATGCAACTGTGAGACGCTGGACCACAGGAGGCAAAAGCTATATGGAAAACCCCAAATGACTCCAGAAGACTACAACCAACCAGTAAAGAACCTATATGAGGGAACGGATTGGCTGAATAAGTGAATAGGTTGTAGTCAGAACATAAGGAGAATCCACAATACGCCCAAGAGGCTGAGGTGGTGGAGCGAAACGAAAAACGATGTTTAAAAATACTTTTAGATGTAGCCAACTCAAACAAAGAATTAAAAAAAAACTTAACATTATTTCTTTTACTTGAAAAATTGCTTTAATGCGTGGCACTCGATTTTTTTTGCCTTTAGCGGCGCCTTCAATAAAGCTTTCTCCTTCTGAACCTATCAGATGAAAAAAACCAAAACCCCCCCCATGAAAAAGCTATAGCTACGTGACTGTATTTCATTATTAGTAAGTATAATCACAGAACAGTTTAATCATTGCTTTTATAGCGATACATTAATTCAATAAAGAACCAGTATAAAATGCTTTTAGAGCAAAGTATCATCAGAGCTGATATGCTCAAAAAAAGTATTCTATAAACGTTTATAAAATAGCTCTATAACTTATTCTATAATTATTTCATAATTTTCCTGTGAAAACGTTTTTATAACAACCCAAACAAGAAGGATCGATAAAACTCAAAGTCCAAACCACAAATTTTAATATTGTCCACCAAAAGGACAAAATGTTCAGCAACTAGTTTCGGTACAAAATTACTATCATCAGGCTACAATAGAAATGTTAAACTTATCAAAAAAGATCTCATGAGATAACGTTATAAGTTGAGACAAAATATATATTAATATTATTGAAGTAAGATGAAAATTTTTTTTTGACATGAAATAGTATCAACTACAAATTATTCTATTTTAAGTCTAAGTGAGATTAATATATGAAATAATAATACAATTACCTTAATGAAACATTAACAACAGGAAGAAAATTAATTTGCCATAAATCCATACTATAGATTAGACAATTAAGTGGTTCAGAAAGAAAATTATAATTATTAAGAAAATTATGAAGGATTTATAAAAATTAAAAAATTACAAATTTGGAGACATTTGGAGACATTGGAGACATTTTTATAACAATTTTATTGACCGAACAGTCAAGCGCTGAAAATGTATCGTGAATTAAAACATTATAAAACATAAACTGACGCACAACCCAAGACGCTGATTATAGAGACCTGAAACTTGGTGGGTGTGTTTTTGTATAACGTAGGTGTCCGATGGGAAGAGCCCCTGAGGGGTCCTTGGTACAAAATACTCTTAACTTTGTATAAACACAACAGAATTGGTGAAAGACATGTTTCGTATTTCATTAAAACTCATCGCCCAACGAGGCTAAAAGGGGAAGAAAGTTATTTTGGGAGATATTTGCAAGTTAATATCAATACTCCTTAATGCTTTTGATCTAAATTACATTTCATTTTGACACGTTCGAAAACTTGATATTTCGATTTTGTTCATGAATTGTCAAACTCACTTAAAAGCTTGGTGCAACGCAATAATAACATTCATAATGATATGAGAAACTAATTAAAAATCCAATTGAAACCATTTTTGACTCCTACGCGGACGAAGTCGAGGGCAAAACCTAGTATAATAATGAAAATAAGTGAAATGTATCAGCCAAACTTAAGCTCTACATTTTCTTTTGTTTTTACTAAAATCAACTGATACCTTAACAATTTTCTGTACAATGCCGATTAATTCGTAATACTTCAAATTGCTGCAAGAGTGTAGATTAACCATATTAACATGAGGTCCTTATTCGCTTTACCACCAATTATTTTTTCTTAGCTTCGTCATGTAATTCAGTTGCAGCGTTCCCTTCACTCTCAGCCCATATTTTAAATACAGTCATTAAACTACCCTTTCGCTATTAATCCGGCATTTTCCTGTCTCTCCAACGGATCTCTTTATACATACACGTCAAACTTCAGTCGACAACACTGATTAAAAAGGGGGTGGTAGCAGTAAATCACGAGGAACATAAAACTCACTGGAGCTTGTCGTGTCATACTACCTTACAAAAAGTATTATTATGAAGTTTTTCAAATGTATGTGAGCGTGAAATGTATTTAAGAAACGATTTTTATATTCAGATTGTGGAATGAAAGTTTCATGGGTAGTGAAATAGTTTTTCAACTAAAAGTTGGTCGTTACGTTTCTTAGCGTACGTTCGTTGGCGCAAGGTACGTTGCGCACCTTTCACTTCGAGCTTGGTCGATGAATCATCATGTATTGTCTTAGTAGCTGAATGGTGTAGATGTTTGGCTGCTAAAATTATTAATTGTAGGCGTGACGCTCGGATCCTGGACACAGTGACAATGAATATCTTGATTATCCTATTAATCCAATCATACTAAAAAGTGAAAATAAATTATTAGTCCAGTAAATGAAGGAGGAAAAAAAGGCGAAGTTCACATTAATGACGCCCTGTTTTCATCTTCCGGTTGGAAGTTGCATTTGGTACCTCATTAAACATGAGACAAAGTTCTGCATGAAACGCGTGCGAGGGCGGAGAAAATGGCCCCAAAAGACCAGGAAAATAGGCTTTCAGCCAATATCTCCTGAAATATGGCAGTTAGAGATTTTCGGTTCAGATAAAAATTGAAGTTCAGTTAATTTTTTACAAAAATGGTCGTCATGATTTTTTTCGCAACATCAATATTTTCTGCAAAAAATCGGGTTGAAAAACTGGAAATTTTGAGACTTGTGAAATATGCAAGTTTTGTACAAAATTTGAGCTGGGGGGTGTTGGAAATCCATTATTTTCAATGTTTTGGATTGTGGAAACCAATTGTAGATAGCGCCACCACATTTTACAGATTGGGAAAATCCTCTGTAGCAGACGACACCAGCGCCACGTAGAGCACACGCGCGGCGAACGACGGAGGAACGAAAGTAATAAATTATAGCGTATAGTTAAAATAATACCCTTTTTGGTGTGCGTCATCGATTGTGACGTATATCCGGGTTTTCGGCATGTCGTTTATTTTATTTGATATTTTGACATATAGCTAACCTTAGATTTGATGAATAACATCATCAGGATTGTATTTAGCCAAATTCGAAAAGGCTATGCAATTAATAATTACCAGCTTCTTTTTCTAACTCAAAATACTTTAGAACTTTCAAAATACTGATGTTTTTCCGTGTATTCATGCATATTTTTTGTATTATTTAAATAAATAAATCAATAAGATTAATATTCACTTTTCGTAAATAATAATTGACCGTAAACAACAAAGTACAGACCTGTCAAGAACTGACAGCGTGACAGTAGAAAAAGACGTAAGACTTATTGCCGCTACGAAAGTAACGCCTTCATAGTATTTTAAACTCTTGATTGATAGGTTGAGCTTGAGCGTAATCTAAACATCAACCAATCAAATTTTTGTAAGTTAAAGATTAGCGTTAACGTTTGTAATACGTTTAAACGGTTCATTATTGTGATATTTTGATTAGGATTAATCACAGACCTGCCTTTTTTTCCATTTCTTTCTACGTAATGTGTTAGAAAGACATTAACAATCGATGACGCACACCAAGAAGGGTATTATTTCAACTATATACATTTAGATATAATAGTTTTTCCCCGGGGTATCAAAGTTATGACTTATATACATCGATGGAAAGGTGGGAATTCCCCCGTTACACCGTTACACTAGATAAGGTGTTAAAATGTTAGAAATAAAGAGCAGGGAGAAAAAACCACCAAAAAAGTGCGTTTTTTCCTTGAGCCCGCGTTTTCTAATTTTATTGAAAAATGGACGACTTCGTCAAAAAAAGTAATTGCACAATCGAAAAGTAGACATTCTTAGCTTTCAAATGATGTATCATAGAGACCAATCGGATCATGTATAAATTTTCAATTGATTGATGTTCACAAAATTTCCCCGAGCTCCAAAAACAGCAAAAATTTGGGATTCAATAAACAACGATTAAATGAAAATTAAAAAAAATTAGGGTATACAAATTTCAGGGATGATAAAGGACCTTATGAGGACCCATGATCAAGAAAATTTTGAGTAAATTAGTGCAATACAAAAAAAATAGGAACAAATTCCTGGCGAGGTCACAATTGCCCGGGAGCAGAAAGTTTGACCCGTGTTCCGATATGGCCAAAAGAGTCAAGCGTGATTCAATTAACGGGGTATGATAGCAGCAGAATTCCTATTTCACATGAACTTTGAATCATGAGAAAATATGCATTTTTCACAAAGTTATTGAATAATTTGTCCCCCCGCTGATGTGTAAATACACGGACTGTGCTCTCCGGCATACAGCACAGAAGCTCATTATTCGAGGTGCGCTTGGTGCCGTTTTTCTCGAAACCGGTCAAATTTTCGAGAAAAATCATATGGTCCATTTTTGTAGTAAATTAATTGAATTTTGATTTTTATCCGAGCCAAAAATCTCTAACTGCCATATTTTATGATATATTGGCTGAAAACCTATTTTTCTGGTCTTTTGGGGCCATTTTCTCCGCCCTCGCACGCGTTTCCATGCAGAACTTTGTCTCATGTTTAATGAGGTACCAAATGCAACTTCCAAACTTCCAACCGGAAGATGAAAATAGAGCGTCATTATTGTTAACTTGTTTCCTTCATTTACTGGAATATATAGTTTGAACATATTGTAAGTCATATGATAGATATGGTTTTAAATGAAACTAACTGTTTTTAAATGACTCCACAATATATTTGTAAAAATCTGTAAATTGCAAGTAAATTGACAATTGTTTCGATATAAATATCATCATCAGAATGACAGAAGTTACTTTTGACATGATGTATACTTGATATATATTTGGCACTATTTGGACTAGCCAAATATATATCAAGTATACATCATGTCAAAAGTAACTTCTGTCATTCTGATGATGATATTTATATCGAAACAATTGTCAATTTACTTGCAATTTACAGATTTTTACAAATATATTGTGGAGTCATTTAAAAACAGTTAGTTTCATTTAAAACCATATGATGAGTAGATTCCACGAAGTGAGGGTTTATACAGTTAACTCATATGATAGATTTTTCTTACCAACCTGCTCGGCAACTATGGCCACTTGCGTGGGTGTGATTACAAAAAACAGTTGTTACAGCTAATTTAATCAGAAGTCATACTATAAGTACTTGAAAATATTCAGGTTATACATTTGCATAATTACAAAAAGTGTCAGTTTGATAGTTTAAATAATCCAACCGCGGAGCGAGAGGATTATTTTGTCAAACTGACGCGTTATATATCGATAACTTGTTGCATACAATTACGAAGAGTGTTAGTTTCCATAATTCGACCCATTTTTAATTATGCAGGAAGTTTGAGATGTATAACCGTATTTATTTTGAAGTACGCATTGTATTCGATACGATTATTTGTAAGTAAGTAGGATTTGACAGTTTTGACAGTGAGTTTCATCACGCGCTAAGGGCCATTCGCACCGATTATCCGAAAAAGTACAACTTTACTAAGTGACACTTATAATTTAAGTGGAACTTCGTTCGCGCTGTACCTTCCCTAGCTAAGTGGGAGTTTCCGCCACAATTTTTGAATTTTTTTTTCAAAAATACGATCTTGTCAGGAATTAACGGCAGTCGTTTGATACGGTTTGATCTATGCGTTTGTTATTAGTTGGTGTCATCTTTGGTTTTGACGTTTTGATAAGTATTTTTCCTTCCGAGTCATTTTAGTAGCCGAGAAAGACGATCTGATGGAATAAACTCTCTCAACACGTGAAACATCATAATTATTAGATATTATTAGCAAGTATAAAAATTTCATAGAAAATAAACAAAGTGATGCGGTATCCTGGAAAAAGAAGGATCGAATGTATCAAAATAATCGTTCCTTATATATAACTGTCTGGGTATGCCGTATTCAATTATATTAATTATTTCTAAATTGTCATCATCTTCTAACATTTCCATTTCGATAAGATACATTACAAATACAAAGCACAATTCACTCAAATCTAAACTGTCATAAATAAACTTCAAAATTAGTATTTCGAGGTTATGTGGAACTTTAAGCCAAGGATATTCCGAGCTTAGTTAAGGTATCCTTGACGTTGCGTCAAGGATGCCTCTGAATACGGTGCGACTAAGTGACATTTATGCCCAATTTCACCAACCATTTCCTAAAGTTAGGTAATACCTAAATTAGATTTTGGAATTGCTAAGTGAAATTTCCGTTCTACCACGCGCTAAGAATTACTTGAGAGTGACAATATTGGGTATTTTTTATCATGTTTAGGAGTTTCTCAGCGCATGGTGAAACGTATACTATCTTACATAACGTGTGCGGAAAGTGACATTTTTCACACGAGTGGGAAATATTGTAGCACGAGGCATAAGCCGAGTGCGACAATCACACGAGTGTGAGAAATGACTTTCGCACGAGTAATGTACGGTATTTTTCCTACGATCCCGTGATAATTTCACCAAATAATGTGTAATCAACATCTGACATATTAATACACGGAATGTTACAATTAAAGTCAACATAATTGATTTCAAAATTAACAATAACTATCAACTATATAATATAGGTAGGTTATTACAATTATTAATTGGTTGGATAATTATAGAAATTGAAAGTGGAATTATTATTGTTCATCATACTTCATACATACTTATCATGAATACCTTTCAAGATGATTACATTTTTCTACTATTATAACAGGTGATTTGGATTAGTTGGTACAACATCGGACTTCTGACGAAGGGTACGCGGGTTCGATCCTCGACCGCGCCCTAAATATTTTTTAATCAAGAAAATGACAAGAATTTCACTTTTCAAATAGATCGCATCAAATTTAGATATTACATAGGTAAATCTAATAAAAATTATATATTTGACAGCTTGCCAGTGGTCAATCTTAATAAAAATTAATTTGACAGCTTTTTAATCCGTACACGTACGGATCACTTTCCTATGTGATCGTAGGAAAATTATATTTTGTCATTCCAAAATATGATTTAGGTATTACCTCACTTTAGGAAATGGTTGGTTAAATTGAGTGGATTCAAGTGACACTTAACGTTTATGTGTAGCCGGTGCGAATGGCCCTAAGAAATACCTAAAAATAATTGTAAATAGGTACCTTATATTATCATTCTTGTATTACTTAGCCCATGGTGAAACGTAAATTTTAAAACACGTCTTAGATATTACCTCACTTTAGAAAACGACCAGTGAAATCGGACATTGGTCATTCGAATAAACCAATGAGCATATTTTTACAGCAAATACAGATTCTATTCCGCAATGGAAAAGTTGCGAAGCCATCCGCTGCCATCGCTAAAATTCTTCTTTTATACCTTGACTGAGGACTTTCACTTCTCTAGGTCTATTAAGAAAACTCGATTGCAGCTAGCGCTTCAGGTGGATGGGTTTCAAACCTAAGTTTTTCATTTTATATAATCCCTGTTCACTCCTGAAGGTTAGTCTGTTTTCAGGTTAAGACAAAAAATATGAACTATTTTCAAGATTTCCATATTTATCACAATAACTTGAAACTGCTCTCCTTCATTCAATTACTTATTTTCCTTAAAAATGAATGAAATAAATCCACATTTTCTTGATATTTTCCAAAGGAAAGCCCACTTAATTTCAAATATTTGTAAATTTTCTTGTACCAAATAACGCTCCTTTTTAAATCAAAACCTGAAAAGTATAAGCATACTAACGGTGAAAGCTATTTCGGTTAATTTATTTTTCTAGTAACTCATCCAGCCCGGAAACCTTCGTTGGATTTAAATCTACCCCTGTTGTCAGTGACTACTTGTTGAACGTTCTTAATATTTCCATTTTAAACATACACAAATAATTTCATATTAAAAAAATCCTGTATTCGGTATTAAACGTCTATATCTCGCGAAGATTTCTTACAGCGTATAGTAAATAGCCGCTCATCGATACCTGAAGACATCCAATATCCATCTAAACTGTCCCGCCGACGGGACGTAAAAGATAGAAAGAAAAGTCTGACGCAAGCGCCATTTTCGTCCATTTCCATGACACACCGTCGCGACGTCCTGCGATATAGGAGAAAATACGGGCAACAGTACACCTCTGATGGGCATCACGAAACGACGCCCGATATTCTTCATACGACGTCGCGTAGCTTTCTGTTTTGTTTTCGGATGCGATGTTTGAAGAAAAGGTAGTTGAAAGATGTGATTAGTGTTGATATTTTCTTTAAAGTGGTCGTATTAGTGTAAAAAGTTTTTTTATTGGAAGAAAATATGCCGTTTATTTGGAAATCTTAGCGTATATTTCTTCCATTACAACAATTTTGTTTTCAAAATTCTTGGACAAGAAATTATTTTGATATTCACAAATTTTTAGATGTATCTGGATGTCCCATTTTTCATTAAAAATTGATGGCTATCAATTTTCTCGAATACTTGATCATTTTGTGAGTAGATATCCATATATTTTTTTAAATACTCAATCTTAACACAAAATAATGGAAACAAAAATGTCAAACATAAATAATCACACAAAAACTTAAATCCTGCAAGCAACTGGAATTTTTTAAACATATGGCAGTCAGATGTCTAACAGAACGTTTTTTTTTTCAATCGCTATCATTAAATAAAACAAGGTATCATCAATAAAATTTTTCTCGTTTAAGCTGATACTTTCATCGGAGTGTATTTTGTGTGATTAATCTATTTTTTAGTTGAAATATTCACATCTAAAATGTGAAATAACTGTGTAAATCCTTAAGCTTTCCCTAAATATGTTATAAAAAAGATATTTTTGAGTGATAAACGACAGATCGTACATAAGAGAACAGACGTTGGTGCTCACTTGTTGAATATTTTGTGGTGTTAAAAGATGAAAGAAGCCTCAGCGATCTACTCATCTTTTATCAATGTTCTTTCCAAACGGTAAATTCAACAATTTTATTGAATACATCTTTATTGAACGATAGAAGCATTCGAAAATTCAAATTATCTCTGGATTGATGAAGTATGACACTTTTAATTTAATTTTTCGTACTTAACCGTACTCAAACTACTGATTAGTGAGTTGTGTAGGTGAATGATTCAAGAATATTTATCTAGGATGTTTTCAAAAAAATAACTGGTCTCAAAAACACATGCTCTATCTCGAGCTCTCCGGCTTCTCCGTCGTGCTCGAAAAATCGCGCGTGTTTCAAAGACCTTAATATCCACATATACTTTACTATACCTACAATTTTTGACGAATATTGTTCGACGATCTGTATATTATTGCATTATTATCATAAGCCCAGTTTTGCGTTTTCATTTTTCATTATAATATAAAAATAATTGAATTTGTGAATTATTGAAAAAACAGGATAAAATTAGGCATTGCTGTGGCTTTGTTTCCTTGATGTTCCCGAATACGTGATTATAATCTCAAGAGAAAAGCAGAAAAGTGAAATAGAGGAATGATCCGTGGTGAACGTTCTATTCTATTGCCGTAAAGTATTAATGCCCAGATGATAGACACATGTTGAGAGCTGAGAACAATATTTATTCAAATTATTTAATAATTTTAAACTTGAATTATTTTATCAACAGCTGCATCTTCTTCTCTATAACTTTAATTTATATTTCATGGTAACTAAAACAATAACATACACCTAATTTTTCCAATTTTTCCAATTTATCTAGAAAATACCGCACCGAAAGTGTCGGCTTTAAGATGGCATTTTTTTTTTGTCATAGCACATAATCATTTTTAGCAAATATCTCATATATATGAATATTATATTCTAATAAAAAAACAAGTATCTCAATAAAAAATATATTATATAATTAGGTGGCATTGAAACAATTTCCCGGAAAATGAAAACTGTTATTTAGGAGGTCTGTTCGATGGATAAAATTCACGGATAATTAATTTTTCCTAATTACGAAATACGGCACTTTTCATTATTTTGTAAATTTTCGGAATCTTGAATTTATAAGAAAATATAATTATATATTAAATGCTGTTACTTTGATAAAACTGGAGTAATTTCAATGGGGTTTGCGTAGAAACGTTGGGGAAACTTCTAAGATCAAGAATTTGTAATAACAAAATTAATTAATTCGCATGCACTTTTGGATTCAATGATTTTCTGCATTATAAGCGAAAATAGCAATTTTTATAGATTCGGGTAGGAATCTTCAATATTTTTTCAAAATAAAATTTGATACTGATAAAGATTAATATTCAACGAACAAAATGTATATAGTGAAAATTATAAAAGATGATTAATATATAATTTTTTTCATACCTTTTTCCAATAAAAATGTGTAAAAATTAATTTATCACCTTCTATTTATTATTCACAACCTTAACTCTCACCAAAGATTGAAAAAAAATTCTGATTGAATATTTATATTTTTTTCCGCCGTGTAGCAGAGTCGCGGATGCGGAATACATACTTAGTTTACGAATTTATTATTATTGTAAAACATTTCCCCTACACGGTGGTATTTTTTATTCTTCTCCACCTCCCTCCCAGCGTGAAATATTGAAAAATTTCGAAAAAAAAAAGCTTTTTGATCTTTTTTTGCTAATTTGGGAAATCGATAGACTGGTTAACTTTTTTTCATAATAATCTTCATACTTCAAGGTACTTATAAAAAAATCAGCCGTATTGCTAATTACTTGTACTTTTGGTCTAACTGGCCTAACAATGATTTTTTACTCTTTAGTTCAATAAACTTTAAGTTGTCTCTATGGATTACTAGAAAATATAATGAAACCTCCATACCCCGTTGGCCACAGAAAGATGATATTTATTGATGTGTGCAAGTTAAATGTAGAAATATTCTCAAAGCACGACATGAGATAGATGGACGTAAAATTTTGAGGCGATCTAAAAAAAATTTATAAACTAATGTATAAATAAGACTGTTTGTAAACTATTTTGCTTTAGGTAGGTCCTATTTGAAGGTAGGTACGTATCCTTTATAGAAATGGGCTTTTTGTATAGTGATCTTATGTAATTTTGTCAATCGCAACAATCATCCAACTATTAACATTGCCAGAACGAAGCTACGAACTTTCTCCTTGGGTTGGAAGTTGAAGTCAACAATAATTGTACAGTAGAAAAAAATTACCTTCACCCTGACGCCTGATAAATCGGCTGTATTCATAAGAATTTATTTTGACCTCTGATGACAACTGTCATTATAATTTTCATACATCGAGTTTTGTTCAATTCTATAAAATCGGTTTTTCTTAAAACCTCTAATTTGTTATTTTTATTTTGGTGTATGTACCAAATTTCCTGTTTTGCATTTAATGCATATTTTCAACCTAACCTCACTTTTTAGTCGGTGACTGAACAAGATAAACAAGCAGTGAACGTATTTACGCATACTACAGAGTAACAGTAGCCTTTTTGACTCATTGATTTATTTCGCGAGGTTAGTAGGTATGACGTCAGGGTAAAGGTCAATTTTTTGTACCGTATATTCCCCTAATTTGAAATAAGTCAAAAGTGACCTTTTTATATATAAGATGATTGTGAATAAACAAACTCTGTTTATATAGAAATATCTCAACAGTAGGATCGGTATATAGAAAATATTACCGTTATGTGGAGGAATAAGCAAATATCATATTTTTGTTTTGTATCCTATACCAATGGCATTAAAATACACCATAGACATTATTATAAAATACCTTATGTGAAAAACACTTCTCAGTTCTCCGTCTAGAGTAACTGATTTTTGTTCTGGATAGCAATGAATTCCCTCACGTCAATCGAGACTCTAAAAGTTCTATCCGTTGTTCGAACAAATTTAAATCACTTACCAGATCATTTAGATCTTCTCAAGAGAATAGACGAGGACCGTTAAAGAAGAAAGTTTTTTGATAGACAGAATTGGAAGTTACATTATCCACTTCCTTCGATTCACCAGACTCTCTTAAATTTAATGTGGTTCTAAAGAGCTTTCCACTGCGAAGAAATAGTCAACTTAATTTTCATTGTATCACAATCACGATCAGTTAAATGAGAATGACCGACAGATAAGCGCAACATGCACAGACATATTTTATCTATGTCGTATGGAATGGCACTCTGTAGTTTGTATTTTGGGGAAAGATATGAAAAATGAGCGAACAAAAAGAATCGCTCCCCCGCTAATAACTCATAGAAGTTAATGCGGGGTAAATAAATGTTTTTTTGAAATAAAAAAAAAGAATCGCTACATTCGGCTACATTTAGCGGTGCTCTACAAGAAAATCTCTAATGAAAATATGTGAGATTGTTTGATCTGTGGAAGTGAATCAAATTTTTTTGAGCTGAAATTTTATCGGTTTGTTTAAATTACGGTAATGGTGCTTGAAACTGTTCACATGCAAAATTTATTTTTGAAAGTGTTTATTTATTTTTAATATGGAGTTCATTTATCAGAAAATATTAACGACCAAAAGAAAATATTTAAAGGTATCTCATAAATTTCCAAAAATAAACCCAAACACTGTCCCGATATATAAATTATTTTTCGATCCTTTTTTCAGATGGTTTTTATATTATTATTACTGTATTTGCATCACTGAATAAATATATTGGATGTTGGATAGTCAAAACATTCTCTAAATATATACCTTGATTTATTGAAATATCACTTTTTAAAAATCTATCGATACTCCAAATATTGCTTCCAACTAGATTTGAGATATAAGTTGGATAAAAAAAAGATTGAGCCCCATTTAGAATTCAGAAAAGTTCCTAGAATCCAAATCGCGTTTCGAAGCAGCTGTGGATGATATCTCTGTTCTGGTTTGGCAATTTCGCTAATGTGTTCAATGATTCGTGAAGCTCGCTATCACTGCTTAAGTTTTTTTGATGCAGGAGAACAGAGACCCACACCTTCTGGCATCCATTATAATTTGGCTGGTCACTGACATGCAATATTGCTGTATGGTTTGGTCTCATGTTGTGTTCATGTAATATTTTTTCAAATTTTCATTGTAAAAAAGGTATGGATAAGTGTCACGTTGTAATAGTGTATGGAATATAGATAAAAGTTCTATTTGTTATACTTTCAAGGGGTTCCGAAAAAATTGAATAGAAGTAGCAGGCCTGTGGCTGGAAGAGGCCCAGTTACACTGGCTCATGACAAAGCGGTAGTTTTGATGAATTGATTGTTTCAACCCTTAATACGTGGAATCTTCTCAAAGTTATCGAATAGATTGGATAAATAGCAAATTTCATGACAGAAATATTACATATTACTCGATAATAACAAATAACATTTTCACCGCCAGGAGTGAGAAATGGAGTATCAGTCAAGTATGTAATGGAGTTGATTAGACGAAGCTGAGAACTGTGTTAGTTTGACTTTCAAAAATTTTTGGGAATAATGGTTTTGCGTTTGAAAGACAAACACCTTTGTCAATTTGAAATAAATCCATTGATAAGATACAGTTTGGTATCACCTATAGTTTTAACTCTAAGAGTTCATCCATACCCCAAATGTGGTTAGAATCCAAATAAAGTGTTCAATGGAACCACAATACATTTAATGTCCATTGGGACTCAAAACTTGCAACTAGTTTCGGTAACCATTATCATCATCAGGCTATAACAAATAGAAAATGGTACCTCATTGTAAAGATCTAAAGAGACAATAAAATTGATTTAACAAAGTTGTGATCAAATAATATTTAACAATCAAGTTAAAATTATAAGAGAAAATTATTCTAAAATAATGAATCTATATTATAATGACAAAAGTTATGAGAAATTTATAGATATTTACGTAATTAGTTATGAAAAGAGCGATATTGTTCAACAAGCGTAATATTTGCCAAAACGAGCGCTAGCGAGTTCTGCAAATTACGCGTGTTGAACAATGTCGCTCTCTTCATAACGTGTTTACGTACAACGTTTTATCTAATTCCGCGCTTTTATAATATTCAATAAAATCTTCAATTACAATGATGATATTGAAGTGGAATCAAATGGTGTTAGAAGTATTGTTACTATGATGTATTCACCCAGAAAATTGACTCACTTTAAATAACTGTGTTCTGAATAATGTTTTCAATGTTCATAAATCTCAAGATACTATTTAAATAAAATAATGGGTTAATTGTACAGTTTAAATAACGAAATAATTGTCAGTTTTGACAGTACCTACCTAATTAATAGACTATTCTTTGAAACTCATGTGGTATCTCTATTTTGAAACATAAACAGTTACGTAATGTTTTTACATAACTACTTTTCATAACTGATATATGAAGGTTATGAAAAATGTGACGTTACCTAACGTCAGAGAGTGACGTAAAGTGTCACATTTGATAGCGGAATTAGATAAAATATTT
>CAJUYH010006247.1:0-20703 GCA_910591685.1 Galerucella tenella | reverse complement strand
CTGTATTAGCTCATACAGGTTCTTTACTGGTTGGTTGTAAAAGTCTTCTGGAGTCAATTGGGGTCTTCCATTTAGTTTTTGCCTCCTGTGGTCCAGTGTCTCACAGTTGCATAATATGTGCAGAGCTGTTTCATTGTCCTTTTTGCATCTCCTGCATGTGAGGTCTCCGTTATACAGCCCTATTTTGTTCAGGTTTTCCTTTGTGGAAAAGTGTCCCTTAAGAAGCCCCGTTATGGTGCGTAGTTTGTTTCTGCTCATTGAGAGCAGTTCTTTTGCTACTTTTTCTGATGGTTCTTTCAAACATTTCTTCCCATGTTTTTGCCTGGGCGTATTCTTCCAGAGTTTTATGGATTGTTCTTTTACCCACCCTTTTAACCATGACCTAGTGGAGCATCTGGGGATGCCGACAGATGGTTCGGGTCCGTTCATCAGTGTTGACGATCCTGCTCTTGCAAGTTCGTCAGCTTTTTCATTGCCAGCGATTCCTTTGTGACCCATACAGTGTTATACTGTTCCGAGTCACCAGTTCTTCGCCGCATTCCCATACCAGCCGAGATGTTACCTGTATATTAATTTGGGAGCACCTATTTTAAAAAGTGATAGATGATTGAAAATTGAAGCTTTTATTAAAACAGAATATCATTCTCACAACAGTAAATTCAACCTCTTCAGCTAAATTATTCACAATTGTTGAGGAATCTATTTCTATTGCCACATCCCGATGAATACTCATATTGCGGCAGTATGCTAATAAAAAATTGTACCTTTATTGTATTTTCTATGGGGAGGGTTTGAACCCCCGAAACCCCCCCCTTATATACGTCCCTGACAACGTTCTAACCACCAATCGATTCGGGAGAAAATTTAACATAATATATGAGTGAATTTTGAGTGGATGTCTGCAAAGATTGAGGTAGTTAGCAGAGTCAAAGATTACAGAATAAAATATAAGATGTTTCACTCGTTCGAATTTAACGCGTAAAGCACCGATGCCGCTGGTGACTGTCTGGTGGCTTGTATGGTACAGTACGTCGCTACGTCCTTACTTGCATTTAATTTGGCATATTATACGGGACGTCGCCCGTCGAGCGCTGTTATTTTAGAAGGCACAAACTGTATGGATGACGTAAACGAAGTTCTTTCAACTATTGGTTCCGAACTAACAAAAGAATGCCTAGAACAGTTCACTTTTCCTACAGAAACTAAAAATGTGCCTTTAAAAGTGTTTACAACAGATTATCAAAATCTATCAAGCCCAGAAGGAAATGCTTTAGTGTATGTTACGGGGTATTTGTTAAAAAAATGTCTAATACAACATTCATGTGAAACATGCTTAAAGTTTGCCCATTCGGCTGACAATGTAATAAACAGAGAAACTTTTTTCTGTAAACTAAAAGCTTACACGACAAAGAAGGATGAATTTAGTGGCTTATGTGTACCATCAAAGGACATTGTTGAGAATGTTATTGCGATGGAAAATATATTTATCGAAAAATTCAATTCTATAGCTAACCAAAGGGGAATTGGTCAGTTCCTTTTGAACGAATTTACTAAATTTTCTTTTCATCATCCATGTAATCAATTTCCTTTCAAATATTATGCAAGTCTCTACACCAGAGTCCGTATATATTTTACTCTCAAATGTATATTGAAAGATTTGAAAGACAATAGATTAAATTTAACACATAAACCAAACTCCCAACTTAGTATTTTACAACATTTATAAAAATTTTTAATAAAGTCCTGCAGCTGCTTCTCTTTTTACTGTTTTAAACTTGTCAATCCAAAAAATACGCGTTATTTGAAGATCAAAATTTTGATTTAGTGGCCCTATTATTCTGGTGGCTAATGAGTACTTATATTTAATTTATTTTAATAAATATCTGATAGATTATCAATAAGTATCACAAAATTACCAAGATGCTGGATAAAAACTGTGAATTGATTCATTTTAAAAATCCAAGTTTATTTTTTACTTACCTTTTCAAATTCATATCCCGAACATTTTTCGAAATTTTTAACATTTAAAAATAAACCTTTGTGATAAAGAATCCTATTAATTTAAATATATATTTCTCTAATTACCCCTGTATAGCTTAAAATAAAATAAGCTCTTCGAACTGTTCTGGTATCTACCGGTCCCGTTATTGACAACAAAAGCGAATCGTAAACATAATTTGTGAGAGCGGCGTCCGTTTGGGACAGCAACTTGAATCAAACCGCCCTAGAGTGAAACATCTTATATTTTATCCTGTAATCTTTGGCAGAGTGCAATTCGAATCGAAATATTTCCATACCTACAACATTGTACATTTACAAAAAAAATTTGCGACATGAAAAATGCTCAAAATTTTTTGGAATTGTTTTTTTTTGAACGAAGAATCGACAGGTGAAATTAGTTTTTTGATAAAATCATCAATACACATAAAAATAGTGTAATGCAATTTTAAGTCAAAAATCCATTAATTTTTCCATAAACCATAGCACATTTTACCCATACATTCCTCTACAGGGAATTTTGTTGAAAAACTTCCAAGTCCTATGATTGAAAATAAATTCCACATTAAATATACGTATTTAATATTTGAATATATTTTTTAAATATATAAGTTTTAGTTTATATTTACACTTAACTAATCTAGGTACTATTAATAGTTGTTTTTTTTTTTCTACCACCAATCTAAGCTAACCTAAGTTAAACTTAGCTAAGCTAGCGTTCGTTTTGCCAATGAAGTTAGATTTACTAAGATTTTCAACTTAGCTAAATTTCTTAGCTAAGTTTAATCGCGGATGCAAGAAAAATCACTCATTTCTGACATCTGATAAAGATTCTAACCTTAAAAAACATACTTGGAGCTCTTTTAATAGAATCCGTTTTGAATTTTCATTTTTATTCATAAAGGTTTACCTTCTTCGAGACCTGTTGTGTTGTTCCAAATGTGGATCCAGTAAATCCATTTTCTGACCTACTAGTTTCCTGATTCTATTGGTAATTTTTATTTTAATTAACGTCAATAAATTTTTTATTTATTAATTTGTTTACCTTTTCATCTTTGTTTGTATGCAAATGCGCTTGCGCCGATATTTGAAATGTGCGATCGAACTACAATTCAGCTCAGCTAAGAATTCTGTAGTTAGCTAAGCTATGCCGGGGGACAGAAAAAAAGCAACTAATATTATTCTTATAAACCTATACACAAAATAATACACCTGAAAACACAAACACGTTTTTTTAAAGTCAAGTTAACGCCTAATTTTTTTCGTTAGTTTGTCAACCTGTCGAGTTCCACTTTTAACACACTGATCCGTTTTGGTGATCGTGTAATTTTGGCACTTCTTGAATATATACACGGCGTCAGTGAGAACCTTGTCTGTTTCCCTTACAAAAGCAGAAGTGTATTCCTAAAGAAAACAACACTTTGTTGGTATACTACAAAACTTTTCAACGCTCATTTCCTAACTTTGAATACATCTTCCAAGTGTTACAAAAGATGTACACATAAGAGTTTTAAAGCTGTGAATAGAAAGCTGGTTTAATTTTATAAGCTATTTACATCAGCTCATTTTGTGTATTCAAAATTATGAGAAGAAACTTATTAAATAACAATACCGCCACCAGAGAAGGATGGTTGAAGAATACTTTCATCAAATATATTGAAGAATAAATATATTATTTTAAAGCTTTGCAAAGTTTGGAGAAATAATTTTCAAGAACAGTATATTATGTTCTCCGTTCGAGAGCTCTAAAAGTCTAATCCCGAACTGGAGAAGACACTAAAATTACAATCAATAAACGTCGTCCAGTAACGGAAATGTGAAAGTTGTCTTTAAAAGTGAAATTGTGTGAATGAGTGCGAAAGAAAATCACGTTCACTGTTAAAATGTACAAATATATACAAACATTATTTTAAATCAGAGCCGAGGTATAGCGAAATCTTCTTTTATTTTTTGTATAATCTTGCATAATCTTTGAGCTTTATTATTAAACAACAATATATCAAACATTTGAAGCTTTTTTAGACAATACAGAGCAATACGTTTTCTGGCATTATATTGATTAACCAGCAGAGATACACAATAACCTCCTACTCCTACAGGTACATTTAAACTCTATTTTTAAACTAGAAGCTAACAAATTCAAACAGTCTGTTCGATATAATGTTTTTATTAGCGTATTGTAAATGTATTTTGCAAAGGAGTGAAGTGAGAACACTTTTAAGTAAAAGTTTTTTGAATTAAACATTTATGACCGAACTGTTCATTCAACAAAGCTAGTAGTTGAATTAGGGACCACAAGAGTCAAATATTTTACGCAATCGTTATCCATATAACATCAGAAAGATATATATACAGGGTGTACCATTCTTACGACAAACTTCTGGGTTATTTTGAGAGATATAAAAATGTTATTAACAAAAATAGCAGATGTTTTGAAGGTCCATATTTTGAAATTATATCGAACTATACAGAGTGCTGCATAACTCCGTTCCAAAGCAAACATATGATTTTTCAAATGAAAGCCCCTGTATATTATACCGAATTCGGATTGGTTACTTTTTTTAAAGCTTTTGCCACGTTATACAGAGTCCTTCAAAAGTTATGGAAACGTTTATGTGAAAATCGTAGGTAAATCAACGCTCTGTAGCTTGTACGTTAAAGAAAAAAAATGTATTTTGCCAAACAGAGTTTCGTAATATGATGCAATATCTCCGTATCCTATTAAATTTCAATTATATTCTTTCTTGCATACCAACAGGGTAAACGGAAACTCGAACCTGTCATTTTCTTTCTTATTTCAAATAGAACACCCTGTATTTTGTTGCAGAAATAAAATCTTCGATTACGTAATAATTTTTGTGAAGCATTTCCTATACCCAAAGTTTATAAAAACAGAGTTATTTTGTAATATTTATTGTAAACTATTATTATTCACCTAGTATGTTAAAGCAATAAACGTTGTATGTAACAAAAAATCCTAATTAATGATAAATTTTAATGAATAATTCATTCTAAACGAAACTAGCCACCAAAAGTATAATCCCAACCTTAATATTAAACTAAAGGTTCAAAATGTTCACCGTTAACATCAATGCAATGCTGCAGAATAGTTCAAATGATTGATTAACATTTCTCAGCATATCAACGTTAGCAGATCGAAATGCTGCACTAATTATCTCTTTCATGTCATCTCTAATAGCCGGGGATTTTATAAACTTATTCCTTACAAGACCCGAAAAAAAATATATACTTTTGTTAAATCGGGTGACCGAGCTTGCCAATCAGTTGCGCCTCCCCTTACAGCATTGCATTGATGTTAACGGTGAACACTTTGATCCTTCAGCTTAATATTACGGTTAGGATTATACTTTTGGTAGCTAGTTTAATTCATTAAAAGTTATCATTAATTTGGATTTTTTGTTACATATACAACGTTTATTGCTTTCACATAATAGGTCAATAATAATAGTTTACAATAAATATTACAAAATAACTCTGTTTTTATTAACTTTGGGTATAGGGAATGCTTCACAAAAATTAAAGTTACATAATCGAAGATTCTATTTTTGCTATAAAATACAGGGCGTTCCACTTAAAAGAAAGAGAAAATGACAGGTTCGAGTTTCCGTTCACCCTGTATATAAGGAAGATAATAACATTGAGATTTAATACGATACGGAGATATTGCATCATGTTACGAAACTCTGTTTGACAAAATCCATTTTTTTTTTCTCCATCGTACAACAAGCTACAGAGCGTTGATTTACCTACGATTTTCACATAAACGTGTCCATATCTTTTGAAGGACTCTGTATAACGTAGCAAAACCTTATATCAAAAGCTTCAAAAAAATGTAACCAATCCGAATTCGGTATAATATACATGGGTTCCCATTTGAAAAATCATATGTTTGGTTTGTAAAGCAGTTATGCAGCACTCTGTATAGTTCGATATAATTTCAAAATATGGACCTTCAGCACATCTACTATTTTTGTTAATAACATTTTTTGATATCTCTTAAAATGACCCATATACCGAAGTTTGTCGTAAGATTGGTACACCCTGTATATCTCTAACTTTTGAATTGGTACCTGGGCCCAAGTAAATCATAAAAAAGCTCGTTAACCAGTTTACCGACTCTACTTTGGCAGAGAACTGAGATATGAATAAACAAATTCAATGATCCTCATGTTACATATTCATCTGAATTGTTGAAAGTGAACAATTGGAATTACAATTAAGAGGAACTGGTTCCGAGTATTCAATAATTCCTGTATATTTCCGGCTGTTTAAATCTCTCCCAGTTTAAAGATAGTTTATAGTACCTATGTTAATACTAAAAAATTTCTGTTTAGCTTATTCATCTACTATGCTGATTACATCATTATATATACCAGGAAACTAATCGACCCAAAACGAACATGCCAACCCAAATATAAATAATCCGTTCTAACAATACCTTTGGTCTACTAGCTACATATCCTTGAGGGCTGCTATGCTGGGTATAAGAATAACCTCCATGAGGTCCGCGCGATCCTTGATTTCCTTGATAACTCTGTCCACCGGGAGGAGCACCAGGAGCATGAGAATAAGACCCATGCCCGCCGGAAGGGGGAGTCGGATAAGAATTCGGAGCGTACATTCCTCCACCACTTGGAGGATATCCTCCACCTCCACTCGGTGGAAATCCTCCACCTCCACTCGGCGGATATCCTCCTCCTCCTGAATATGGGTAACCAGGGCTAGAATGTGGATATCCACCACCAGAGGTTGGGTATCCACCGCCACTTGGGGGATATCCTCCTGTGCTGGGAGGGTAAGCAGGCATGGGCATAGGTTGTGGCATTTGCATAGGAATATTAGAAGGATAACCGAAGCTGTTGGGGTTTATTTGGGGATAGGAAGGTGCTCCCCCTTGAGGTTGGTGAGAGTATGGGGGTGCTCCCGGTGCTGATCCCTGAGAAAGTTAAATTTTTATGTTAAGCATTTTCTAAATAGTTGATGCAATGATTCTATGACAAAATTTTTAAACTAAGTAGATATTTCCGGAGGTGTTAAGAGTGAATAAATGAGATAGATTTGGGAGATAGATGCGTAGTGGTCGTAATATCCATAAATTTTTGGAATTAGGTCTCTCAAATGTCATTGATTTTCCATGTCATAGTTAAAGGACCAACAAAGTTTCGCGAAGCCTTTACATTTTAAACTTCATCACGTGATAAAATAACGTATAATTTACAAAATAAAATGCTAAAACAATGAGATTATATTATGTTTGTTAAATGTTAATATATTAATATCATGCCTTAATACAATTTATACAGTTGTCAGAACCAAACATGAGCCCCGGAAAATATGCGAACTAAAATACGGTCATCGCAAGCATCCAATCAAGAGCCAATGTTAACGATTGTCCATTAGTAATTGTTAAACACCTAAACTCGGTTTAATGATAACTGATGTTTATTGTTTAGGCTGATGTAAAAGTTTTCACGGAAGACATCTTGTGGTTGCAGTGACTGTTGTCCACCTATTGGTATTATGAGAGCAAATAGAAGAGAACTATAATTTTAACAGAAAACTGTAACTTGGAGCTTGAACAGGTGTACCTACCTAAGATTACGGCAACGGTATATTTCTTCTCTTTTTCATATACATTATTATGAAACCAGTAATTAGATAGATCGTGTAATAATCTAAAAGGCGGATTTTGAAAATTTTAAACACGCTCACTGTTAAATTTGGTTAAATATTGTGCGATGTAATTTGTTTCTTCAGTATTAACTATCTCTTGCGCGTGAAACAAGAATTAATTGTTAGTTGAACATCCTATTGATTGAAACATGAACTAAACTGAATGTATTTAGTATTTACCGGTTATTGATCGTTATTCGCCTAAAATAGATCATTATATATAATGGCTAGACACCCCTAGTGGGGTTGCGCCGCTTAAATGCTTTCTAGCTCCGCTTTCTGGGGTGGATCAATCCCATTTATTCCATTTTTTTCTCGCTTATTTTTTTCCATAGACTCGTATCCCTCGTTTTTTCTTTCCATCTGACGATTCCTATCCTCAAATCCTCCTCACCTCCTTCAGCCACTTAGACCTGGGTCTTCCTTGCCTTCTCCTACCACCTGGTTCCCACTGTAGCATTGAGTAAGCGACTGCTCGCTCACCTTCTCTCCATACATGTCCGAGCCATTCTATTCTTTGTCTCTTTATTCTGTTTACTATATCTTCCCCGTTCATTTCTCTCAGTATTTCATAATTCATACGTTGCCTGTATTCATTGTCGTCGGTTTTTATTGGCCCTAGAATTGTTCTCATTATTTTTCGTTCTAATATCCTCAACTCCTCTTCATCTCTTTTTGTCATTGTTATCGTTTCAGCTCCATACATTATCACAGGTCTTATGATTGTGTTGTAAATGTTGAATTTAGTGTATCTTGTCAATAGATTGCTTTTCAATAGTTTCTTATTGGCATAGTATACCCTATTAGCAGCCATTATTTTTTCGTCTATCTCTGATCTTCGTTCCCCCTTACTGCTGATCGTGACTGCCAGATATTTGAATTTTTCCACTTCCTCAAATTCATATTCCCCTATTTTTATCATTTTGTTTTCACACTGCTTACCAACTCTCATTATTTTTGTTTTGTTTCTATTTATTTTTAATCCCATGTTTTCCCCTTCTTTTGTTAATTCTAGTAGCATTTGCTTAATGATATTCCTTCTTTTCGTTACTATCACTATGTCATATGCGACTATCTGGCCCCCGCTCGTTCTTAAATTTTCCTTGTTCACATTTCTAAGAACATGCTCCAGAGCCAAATTAAATAGTGTTGTTGATAGACCGTCACCCAGTCTTACGCCTCTATTAGATACAAAGCCCCCCGTTTCTCCTTTACCTGTAAGTATCTTCACTTTTGACTCCTTCATAGTCATTGCAATTAAACTTCTCAACTTATTTTGTATCCCCTGTTCCTTCAGTCCTCTCATCAGTTCACTTCGTCTTACTGAATCAAATGCTTGTTGGAAATCTATAAATAGCATTTCTATTTCCATTTTGTATTCATGGGTCTTTTTCATTATCTGCTTGATAGTATGAATAGCGTCAATTGTAGACTTTCCTTGTGTGAAACCGTATTGGTATTGACCTATTATGGCTTTCGCTTTTCCAGCTAAGCGACTTTGAATTATTGATGACATTATTTTGTATGCTACATTCAAGAGAGTTATAGGTACCCCTATAGTTTTTGCACTCCTGCTGATCTCCTTTTTTGTGTATTGTGACTATTTGCCCGACTTCCCATTCTTCGGGCATTCTCTCTTCTCTCCATATTTTCTTTATTAGCCGGTATAATCTTCCGTGCAGCTCCTATCCTCCATACTTAATCAATTCCATGTTTATTTCGTCTTTGCCCGGTGCTTTCCCATTCTTGCTTCTTTTAATAACTTCTATTATTTCATTTTTTGTTGGTTCCTGTGTTACATTCTCTTTTTTCCTCTTCGCTTTCTTCCTCTGTTGTATTATCTGAAACTATAGTAGGTAGTTCCTCGAAAGAGATCATTGTGACATGAAAACTAGATACAGTTCTAGAGCAACTAGATACCGTAACACAGTCTTGTACAGTATCAAGATAATTTCATTAATAAATTCATGAAAACAAAGCATTATTATATTATTTTGTTGTGTTTTTTCATGCAATCGTGTACATTTTACTCTACTAATTCAATTAAGAGATTAAAGCTAGATCATCCAACACGTGATAAAAGGGCGCCACAAGGACAAAAATGTATTTTTATAGTTGCAATTAACTTATTAAAAATGGGATAAAGTGGGAATGTACTTTAAATCTAAATGGAGGGAAACTTAATAAAGGCTCGTTTTTTATTCATTTATTTATCTTTAACTATATGTATGGTCTCTCTAGCACATTTTGTTCAACCAAATAATCATATAAGAGAATATGACATTACCACACCTTAGCTTGTTAGTTGAAATCCATCTACACTTATTTTGTAAATGTGACAATCATTATTTTCGACAATTCTACAAAATATCTCCATAACATCAGCATATAACAATCCATCAACATCCAAGACATCATTAATAAATATGTTGAATAGCAAAAGTCCCAGATTAGAACCGAGATTAGAACCGTGAGGCACTCCAGACAGAGCTAAATATTATTTAGACTTGTGACCACTACATATCACAAACTGCTTCTGATTTAGTAAGTAGTAGACAGTCCAGTTTTTTATAAATTACATAGTAACAAATTATCATCAAGTCGGTCGAAAGCTTTTAAGAAGTCGTTGGCAGACTTTCTCATCCTGTATCTGTATCTGTAAAGTAAGGAGGGTGAGTGTAGGCTCATAGCACTTGGGCCACATGTGACCCATTGTACATCCTCCCGAGGGGTTGTTCTCCTAGGTCATCGTCCATCCTGTCCTTCCCAGGAAGGTGAACAGGTCACTAGGAGACATCTCCTTTATATCGGCAGGTGTAGGCCAAGACTCACCGAATACACACTCTCTTATTGACGATAACTCCGGACACTCGCATAAGACATGCCTGACAGTTTCATCTTACTGTTCACATATCCTGCATATAGGTGTGTCCACTAGCCCCATAGTATGGAGGTGTTTCCCTATTTTACAGTGGCCAGTGAGGAATCCTACTGTTAAACGTAGGTTTTTCCTGGCCATCGCCAAATATTTATTCGACGCCAGCTTCCCAAGACTGCATCCTTTGATTCCATCCCATCTCTTAAGGGATTGAGCATGGGTGTAACGTTCGGCTAGTTCCGCAATTGTCGAAATTTTCATGCCGTAGGTGTCACTTTCTCATCCTATTTTTGCATACATATCAACTTATTAGTAGAGTAGTAGGGGTTGCGTACGTGGATTTCGGCCGTTCATCTCTCTATTGATGGAAAATGCATTTCTACTTTCTGCTGCCTGTCTATATTCGTTTTTATTTTGTGAAAATATAGAACCTTGAATTGGTTCCGATGAACAAATATTTATAATTGTTATCGATATTCGTAAATTATTTATAAACTAATCTAAACAGAAGTCATAAAATTGAAATAAGTGAGACATCAACCGAAAACGATATGGATGAAAATGGAGACAACACTGACGTAAATGGAATGGAATGTTTCGTGAAAATAAAGATTACAAGTTGATAATATTTGGTGAAAATAATGCTACTAACTACTTTCTATTCAATATCACTCAAATACTTTGGTTAAATTTTTCAGTTAACAGTGCTTTGACGTCACGAATTCGTTATTCAAGATATTATAATGCAAAAATACATATTTGTCATAAAAAACAGAATGCAAGATTATTAGAACTATTGTCAGGATGTTAAATGTTAATTTTTCATAGACAAATTCTGTTTAAATAACATTTATTAATAGAAATCCCATCATAAACTCACTAGAGCTACAACAACAAATATTTCATTAACTCTCCCTACAAAAGTCAGCCATTATCTAGTTTAAAAAATAAATTGACAATGTTACATTGACCTATTTATCTCGGTTATACGTCATTTCTTCTATGAAGATTTTCGGAGCCCCATATTTTTCTGCCGTCTCTCAAACATAAATTGTTGTTCACCGACTATATGTTCAACAAAGCGCCTGGGAAGCTTTTTTATTATTGATTTTACAAAAAAAGGTTATTCCTCATAAAAAGTTCTGCATGGTCTAAAACCTAGAATACCACCATTACGTAGAGAAATTTCCCAGTTTTTTACATCATTTCATACTTTCAAGGCCATAGTTGCTCATACTTTTTTATCGGCAGTCGGAACATTGTGAGTACGTTAACGATCAAAATGTCAAAACCAGTGTTGAAATTTGTCCAAAATCAAGACAACACTCGTGTTCATGGCCCTTCCCGACAAATCTGTATTCATAGACAGTTTTTGATCACAATTATTTTCTTCAGTGTTTACAGTTGGCAGAAGCAAACGTTAACCCTTGTGGTTTTGTTCATGTCGCTGTAGTTGTATTTCATTAGTAACAATTCGATATTTTGAATCGATAACCAAATATCGATACCATAAATGTCACCTGTTAAGAGATACGTAAACAAAGTCAAACTTGCTAAAAATGTAACTCTAAATATTAATAAAAAAATTTATATTGGACCAAAACTAAAACTACCGTTTGCTCTAAATGTCTATGATTTCAAATTACATGACTGTATTAATGTCATGAAAAAGAAGGGTCAAGTTTCTATGGAAAGCAACAAAATATGAATTGGTTATAGTCCAGTGTTGCCGATGCAAAAATGAAAATTACCCGTCCTTACTATTCAAATTATCAGAATTTGTCAAAATTACCAAAAGGACACATTGGTTATCTAAATAAAGTCTTCGACCTCAGGAAAATCCCCCAAAACAACAGCCATTTTATATATCCCTTCACAAAATATTCGAAAAACTATTGGATCCAAATTAGTGAAATTGTCTAAAAATCGGATAATCATCCTCGCATTGACAACACTGATACAGAATGAATAAAATGATGTATGTTGATGAAATCACTCGGTCATATTATTTCGATTATATTTAATACAACGCACCCTAAGAACTGAGTAAAGCCTAGCACAAAATGTTTATTATTTGGACAAATTAGCAAAGTTGAGTAACCCAATTTTTTATTAATATATTAATATATAATAATATTAATTAATTAATATGATTATATTAGAAATTCTACTCTTAATAAGGGAATGAAAATGAAAAACGTTGGTCCAATCTACTTCTTCTACAGAAATTGATGGAAGAAGTCTTTCGTATTTTATTGAAACTTGTTAAAAAGGGGTTGAAAGTTATTGTGCGGGTGATTTCCATTGCAGTTGATATCAATACTCCTTGATGCTTTTGATTTAAAGTACATTTTATTTTGACACGTTTGAAAATGTTTGCGCCAATATCAAATACTCTTACCGTCACTTGTAATTATCGCTGCCGCCGTCATAAATCATGAATCAAAGGCTCGCCGAAAAGCTTGACGACCGACACCTGTGCCGAAAGGAAGAAAAGGGCAATAACTGCAGTCAGGGTTGATGTTGATATGTAGAATAACTACAAAGATTACAGAATAAAAATATTTTTATTCTGTAATCTTTGCTAACTAACATCTATTTTTCTAAAACCGTTGCAAAGAAATAATAAAATATTGTAATTTGCTTTGTTCATTGTAGTTAAAAATATAAATCGTGTAAAAACAGTCAATAATGTGCTTTATTTTAATAAAGTTGGTGTTTCCTAGTCAAACGTGAAGTACTGGACACTGGCAAATGCAACAATCCAAAAGGCATTAAACCAGCGTTGCGCCAGAAAACTCAATCCGATTTTCTTCAAAAAGCGTTAAACTCACTTAAAAGCTTTGGGCAATGAAATACTGACTTTCATAATAACGTAAAAAACTAATTAAACATCCTATTAGAACCGTTTTTCAATACTACGAGGACAAAGTTGCGAGCAATAGCTAGTAGGTAATTTATATATTTCCTAACCAATACACCGATTTTTGGAATTATTAATTAGTAATTTCTAAAATATATCAACAACAAGGTAATTATGAGTATTATTTTCAATATCTATTTTTAATTAGGTAACTAGCCACAATTTAATACAATATAAAATGCTTAAAAACGTTTTCCAATTTACGTAATAAACCACAAAATAAATTATACTTTCACTTTTGGCTCACCTGTTGATAGGGGTATCCTGGATAACTCATTTTAGTGAATAATCTAAAAATAAAAGAGTATAAGTCAATATCTAGTTATACATCCAACAAAATATGAACATAAAACCATTAAATTTAATATTTTATTTAGCAACAAACAACTAATTACCAAAAAAAATATTAGCCGGTAGATAGCCACACCTTTCAAGTTTTCTTATCACAATAAACTGTTGATATTCTTAATAACTAAAGCAATATATTTATCAGCTCAACCACTTACTTGTTGCGAAGGTTGTTATTCTTTTGTAGTTAAAAAACTCCTAAAATAAGAATGACTTTGGCTACTATGAGTAATATGTTCTTGAAATACGTCAACACTCAACAACTCAAACTAGACTAGAATACGAAGCGTCAAGCGTCAACCAGTGCTGCCAGACGTGAGGTAAGAAATTATCGAGCAGCGATGACAAAATTATCGGATTTTTCAGAAAATTATGTTACACACAGAATAATTTAAAACAAGGGCCCTAATAAGAAAATATTATGCACGAATTTTTTAAAATTCATTTTATTGATAATAAAATGTTTCTGGTAAAATACAAAAACTTAAAAACATAAATTATGTGATAAAATATATAAAAAAAGAAACAAAAACATACATTCTACTCATTTACTCTTCTAAACATTAACCCAACGTAACATCTCGAAAAAAATCACAGGCAAAAAAATCATAAAGATAAAAAAACCTATTCAAAGCAAACTTCGACATCGTCTTCATCGTCCTTTTGATAAATATTATTTGAAGACATGGCGTTGTGATGATACCTATTTATGTCCCATGTTATTTCACTTAAAAAATATAGATTAGCGTTTTATTTAAAAAATTAATATTAGTTTATGCCTCAGTAAAATTATGTTACAATTATCGATTATGGTACAAGTGAAATTTCAACTTTAGTTGGGGATAAAATTATGTTACAATTCAATAATTATGTTACATCTGGCAGCACTGGCGTCAACGCTCAGCGCCGTCAACGAGCCACAACTGACAAGAAATTCTAGGTCACAAATTTTAAGGTGGAGGATGACAGTACATTCGCGGAACTGTTATAACACTTGGTCGACGATTCTTCTGTTTTTAAAGTTGCTAAACTTTCTTTCCAAATAACTCACTTTATGAAATTTGGGAAAATACTTTTAGTCTCGGCTCTATTACATGCAAAGGGAAAGTCCAATACTCATTTAAATGTCATTAAAATAAAAAAATAGTGGACTATCAAGGAGTCTCAAGCCTAAAAGAATGGACAGTTGTGTAGATGTGTTGATTATGTCCCTTCCATTCCAATGAGGAAAGTTTTCAAAAGTTATATGTAAGTTTTTGCTGTAAAGATGCGTGGACTTAGTGGCGCCAGTAAATTAAATGAGCAAGTGAAAACATCAACTTGCATACAATTCTTATTTTTGCAAGAATAGATCAAAAAAGTCTGCGCCATCACTGCCTACGAATACTTGTGATAAAGGCTTAGATGTCGGCATCCGCTTACCAGTTTAAATTTGGTTTTCGTTTCGGTTGAACCCTAATTTTTGTTGTTTGTGATTGTACTTTATCCAGTTTTTGCAGCTTGCTGAATCGTCTGCTGCAAGTTTTTCCAGAAATTTTGCAGAAGCACTCAAAGTAGGTTCGACGACCAATCAATGGCTTAACCGCGACACGGCCTTTTCTTTGCTTTTTGTGTAATTATTCCATCTTTTTTCCACTATGAGTTTTTAAGCGACTATTTTACATGCTTTAGAAAGTTAACTCGACAAAGTGCGTACTGTGAAAAACACTTAAATGAATGTCACTTATATAGGACAAGCAATAGTGCATGCAAGTATAGTAATTTTTGACAAAAATTCTAGTAGAAAACGGTGCCATCATATAAAAGACATTAAAACTCACCATAATAAAGCGACTTTTCATTCAGACATAACTGTTACTTAAGAAAATGATTTCGTCCATCTCTTACATTACAATTTTATCTCGTTCTTGGAACCACAAAGTACGTACATGTTTATAAGAGAATAATTATTCTGCGCACAAACTTTCAGAGTGGGGGTTAGACTACATTTTATCTATTAGTCAGATTGTTAACAATCAAGGAATTCCCAATTCGGGAGAAGTGGTCCAATATTATTTTTCTGTTTAAAATGATCACGTATCCTACGTCATTGGTAATGAGTAATACGGTAGTAAAGTTATAGAAAACATTTTTCCAACAGAGTACCTATATTAATTTCTATTCAAAGCACAGAGATGCAGCTTTACTAATGATTATTAGAATTTCAATTTAATAAAAATAGTTGCAATCCGCGAAAAATTTACATTTTTGTGTTAATCTGCTTGAAATTCCAAATACAAATCTCAGGATTCCCCGATTAGTGTCAATAAACATTTCTTGTAACTTCCTGAACAGTCACCCTGAAAAAAAAAGATGCTTAGAATCTTACAAATTTGATGACTGTATACCTAGTCTATAAGAAGTCTTGAAGATACATTTCTTAGACGCAGACGTCCATGTACGTATGAAAGATGTCCGGGTGTTAAAAATTACGTCTTTGAGATAATATGTTCATAACAATTTTTGGTCTCGTGGTTGAAAGTACTCTTGATTATTCTCATTTGTATATTAGACATTATAATTATTGATTTCAGTTCAGACCAAGATACGGTAGGCTATCTCAATTTGGGTTCTGATGTTCTTAAAGAGTATCAAAAATTACCTTAATAGCATCAGCTAACGTCATTCCGTATTTAACCTGATATTCTTTTTTAATGTCCCCCATATCAATCTCAGACCTGGTAACAACTAATCTAGTCAACTGTCTCTTATTGCTACCCAAACCTTTCATGCTCTTATTAAGCATTTTAGCAAAAAATGCAGCTTTGTTCCGTACTGTTCTTATAATAGTTAATAGCGCTGCTTCCGAGTCACCAGAAAATACATTTTTAACGGCTTTTTCAATATCATTATTTGTAATTTTTTTATACTCTTCGAAGATTAATTGGAGTTGTGCATAATTCCTTTGGCAGATTATGGCGATGAAATTTGATTCGTCAGTTGATCGATGTTCGGATCTTTTAAGTAAAGTTTGTACATCGTCAAATGCTTGTTGCGGGTTTATGATTGTGGTGCTATCTCTACAAGCGTTGCATTGTGATAACAGAATACGTTTAAAGGTACCAGCTGTAGCGATTTTCAGTTCGCTTTGTATAGACTTGTTATATACTGAAAATACATGTAAAAATTATTAAGACAGTGAAATATTGAAATGATTATACTTTTTTGATAGATTTGGTCGATTATTTCGATTTCCTCATTCGATTTTGTGCACAGAATTTCGATGAGGGTGTCTTCGTCGATCTCAGCACCGCTCATTGCGTCTTGGAGCTGCTTAGCGTAGTAATCAGTAATAGGGGTCATCATGGCAGTTAATAAATTCACAAAATCACCGCTGAGTTTGCTTTTAAAGTCTTTCAATAAATCCTAAAAATCATCAATTAATTTTTATACAGAAATCGTGAAAAATAGTAATACCAATTTTCAATAATAACTGGATAATCAACAATACCTTTCCAAATAAGGTTTTGTATGTATTTGAAATTTGAAGTCTTTGTCGATTAGTTCTTCGAGCTAAAATATTGATGATGTTTTTGGCATCTGTTCCGAAACCTTTAATTGCTTTCCGTAATATTTGAGAATCTTCTATTGTATTTAATAATTGGATAGGAACAACAGTAGGTGACTGCTAGAAAATAGACAATGGAGAAATAAAAATAGCTTGAGAGAATATCCCGCTTCGCGGTCGGATTATTTAAACTGTCAAACTGACACTCTTTGTAATTATTTATGTAGTTATCGATGTATTACCTGATTATTTTGAAGTACCTATAGTATTACTACTGATAATATCAACATAGCTATTTGTGTTAGCCAATAATAAATATTTTCATTTTTTACTTTTGATTTGACGCAGTTTTAAAATGTTTGACTTACACCTCATGCTACCATTATTAGTATGAAGATATTAAAAAAAATCTGCAATTGAATCACTATTACTTACCATTTGATCTAAATTGTTGATCTCCGGAGCTAATTATTTTGTTTAATACACAATAACAAACAATTTGTATTATTAACAACACAATACAACAGTTTAAGAATGAGTTTTAGAACTGATGAAATAAATTTTTTTATATAGACCGTTTATACACCTGTGAAAATTTAATGTTGGTCTATTTTTGATACTATCAAATAGACAATGACTCAACACCTTGTATTTATTGGAAATATAAAAACAGTCCAAAAATAAAAATTAAAATAATCAGCTATCAGATGTTTTCAGGAAAATAGGCTAATTGGTGCTGCGCCAAAAATGTTTTTTCCTACTAGCGTGCGGAAAAGTCCACTTTTACGCACTCATCTTAGTGCGGAAAGAGTCACTTTTCCACACTATTGCGGAAAGAGTCACTTTTCCACACTAGTGCGGAAAGTAAATTTGTCAAGTTTTTGGGGAGTATACTGACATTTGAATATTTAAAATATATATTTGTATGATTGTAGTTTACCAAATGACTGAAAAATTGATAAATTTATTATAATTCTGCTATAATTTTCAATAAAAAAAAACAACTTATTTTTCAATCATTTTTTAATGGCCCTGCTATAAGCCTCATCAAATGAATGTCAAATAATAATAATTAATTTGTTGATATCTATGTATTTAATAGGAAATGTTTCTTTATGTTAACTTTTGGGCTTATTTCCGCATGCTAGTAGAAAAAATAATACCTAACACGTGCGTAAAGTGAATTTTCCGCACTCGCTGAAGCGTCGTTCGGCCATCTGCAATAGCGTGCGGAAAAGCATCACTTTCCGCTCTAGTTAGGTAAACGACTATTTTAAAATCACTATCCAAAACTAGGTCTTTACGTCTTCTATATATGTTCCTTGAGGTGTATTTAATTATTTCCAGTTAATTTATTGGAAAATTAGACCACCACAATGGTTTTTTATTTCAACGTTTCGGTAGCAAGAAATGTCAACTTTTCAATAAATGTAGAAAATTTAACCTTTGAATTGAGATTTAAAATAAAAATTATGAAATTTTTATCCCCTCTTCTGAGCTCTTCAAAAAATCCAATAAAAATATTAAATAAAAAGTCAATCAATCCTCTAATTTTTATCTAGACTTTCATAAGCATTATCAGTAAATAAGGAAGTATTTTCTTGAGATACAGTCATTGAATGAACATATCTCTAACAGTTCAAGTGAGGTAATCTTGAAAGTATTGATATAGTAATAGATTACTTATATTATGAAAACTGTATTCTTTCAGTAACTAGCTCCAGCCTCAGTTGAAGTTTGGCCAATTTTTAAGGTCCATTTACAATGGGTTATATTTTTGATAAAAGTAGCAACAACTTAGTGAAAGGTGTTTGTTCTTTGATTTACAGAGACTCTGTAAGATAATAGTATTAAACTATTACCTTTCACATCTTTTCCTAACAGGCTTTACTAAAATGACATTTTCTTTGCAGGAAACTGTAAATAAATAGAAATGATGTTCATAAAATGCGTTTGTAGTTATTTTTATTTAAAAATATATGTTAATCAGTCCAAAAATAAATCCTTGATAAATACTATCCTGATTACGGAGGTAATTGATTATGGGTCATTTTTTTTATATTGATATCCAAGTTTAACTATATTCTGTTGAAATTATAGCTCTACAATTCTTTAATGCTTCGTTTTTTACTATTTATCCCTTTCTATATTATGTAAGCATGTTTGCGAATATGTACCGGACTCCTAGATCTCCCAGTATTATGAACTAATCTTTGAAAAAAGTATAAAGCAACTATTGTTATATTTAAATTGTTAAGCATTTAAGAATAAAAGACAGTTTTGAAATACAAAATACATTTTATTTAATCAATATAGTTCATAAAATATCAATTTTCTTAATATATTAAAATCTTATACGTATTTATAATACTCAGGTGAAACGACTTTATCCGACTAGGGATAACAAAGACTTTTTGACATCGGAAGATACTTCATCCTAAAAACAAGAAATAATTGAAAGGAAACTGTTTTTGTATTTAATTTCAAAATGCTACAATGCAATTGTTATGAACAATGGAAAAACATTACTAAACATTTCAACAACTTAACACACAATACATTTAACTCAGCCTACGACAGATAATAATGCTTTTTTGTAGTCTCCGGATGTGTCATCCTGAAATAAAATACATTTCGCTTAAAAACCTAATAATTATGCTTTTTTACGATTTACAATAATTATAATTATACAAACCGTTATTCTTTCTGCTAAAGATTTTCCATATATGTTTTCATATTCTTCTTTAATTTCTTGGAGATCTTTCTCAGATCTTGATACTACAATTCTGATTAAAGTTCTGTCATCCGTTCCAATTCCAGCCATTGAATCGTGCAACCTATTTGCAAGGTAACCGATTTTATTTCTAACGCATAGTACCAACTGTAACATTGCATCTTTAGCAGTTCCTGTAAAAAAAGTATGCAGATTAATTGGAAGCATCTATTTTTATTGGTACCGGCTAAGCTGACTTTATTTTCTTTTTACCTGAGAATTCGTTTTCAATTGCTTTTTCTATAGGATGTCCGACGATTTCTTCATATTTTTCAAAAACTCTTCTTAATTGAGGTAAATTTCTTTGACAAAAAACGGCATTAAAAACGGATTCTTCTGTACCCGCAAAAAGTAGTTCTCCAGCTTGGAGTAGATCTTGAGCATCCTTAAATGCAGCATCTTCATCCACTACGTCGGATTCATCTCTGCAACCCTGAAATTGTTAAATGAAGAAACATTGTCATGGGCCAAACAACTGTCTGATGCGTATACAATCTACAACAGTTTTTGTATTTATATTTATTATAGTATATTATACACCA